>APFE030296980.1:0-31295 GCA_000404065.3 Pinus taeda
TCACTAAAGGGGGATAGGCTCTAGTGCCTCCTTCCTTCTCCTATTGTGTCATATTTGTAAATCCTTCAATCCTATCCCAAGTTGTTCTTAAGGGGGGATGTTAGGATATTACGACAAGTAGGAATAATTAAGTATAACTTGGTCTAGTATAGAGTTTGGTAAAGTGTGTTTCTTTACTATGTACATTTGTAACTTACAATTTTATGGTCATGATATGTAGTGATCCGACGGTTCATTCTCTCCTCGGTATTACCGACACTTGATCCATGGCTTGACACCCGATTGGTCCATGAATTCTATTTAAAGCGCATGGAAGGTCATTTGTAGGTTCACCGTGCATGAGAGAAGCTTATGTAAATTTTTATTCTTTTATTAATAAATTTCTGGTAGTAGCCACGTTGGCGCAAGCCGTGGACTGTTTCCCTCTCTGAGGGTTTTAACCACGTCAAAATGCTGGTGTATTGATCTGTGATCTATTTGTGAGTGGTTTCCTTTTGGTGTTCTGTCTGAGGAACTTACCCTGTAAATTCCTACATGCATCGCACCCTCTACACTAGGCATTCTGTATGGTCTAGTTTTGTCCATTTCTGAGAAGTTTTCTATGGAGAACTTTTGGGAGACAATGTAATCAGCTAACCTTGTTCCTTTAGGTAGTGAAGACACACTTTTAGGGACTTATGAGCCCTTAGTTTATGGACATTTATGGTTGGTGTTTTAGTTCCCAAAAATGTCTATAACAGTTGCCCCCTAAAGCATGAGGTCATTAATCTTTTGATGTCGGGTGAAATGCTTTACCATGAGGATCCGAAGTTTTTTTTTGAGCTGGGAGGTGACCTGTAATAAGATACAATACAATACATTATCTTCATAATATTTTTCATGATCTAGCTGAGGTGGGCATTCCCATGCTCAGCTTTATAAATTCATTCTCATGTACATAGGACAGACAACCGTCTATGCAACAAACTGATGATTCGGACGGAGTCATCATCCTTTGATTTGGATGATCATCTGTTTGGTAATGACGTACATTTGATGTCTTTATATTCTTGAATATATCGCATCCCGGATGGATGAAACTAGATTTGGGGTCTTCAAAACTCGTTCAATCTTCACTTGGAGTACAAGTCGATCCATGTGAAAGATGTTCTAGAGTCGAACATGGAAATACATCGCCTGATTACCAACCAATGATATAAGTTGTTAACAGGCGTGAGAGGAATCACCAATAATGACAATGATCCTTAAGGTACTACAGTACAATTCACGCGGTGTGAAAAAGGGACTTCACGTCGAACACCACGCAAAATCTCTCGGTCGAAGGCCATTGATGTAAACCTATCACCGAAAGTGAGAAACTTGCCATTGAGGCATGCAAGCTTCAAAGTACTGAAAGGGGTTTTTCCTAGGTCGACTTCTTGGATAATGAGCTGATGTCGACAAGAAGTGACCCTCGTAGGAGGGCCTTGATGAATCCCACATCTATGACACGGAACAGAGCAAATGATTTTGGAGGTGAAAACGATCTGATGATATAGCGTTCAGGGTGGCGGTCATGAAAGAATGGAGCGTGAATGTATTGCAGTGGATGAGAGACAGGTGAATTCTCTGAGCGACTTCTCTTGAACATACCGGCGACACTGACGATGGATTGGTAGTGTTAACCCCAAAGATGGATCGTGTGATGGACTAATGGTGATATGACCAGTGAACAGAACAACCCAACCCGACTTGGATGCAGAGTGAAAGTGTCATGTTCAAGAGTGACTTGCTACCAATAAAGTTTCTTCAAGTTTTCTTCCCAATTTTCCCCAGTCATTGCTAACCAATAACTCTTTATTTTTGTTAAGCTTGAGGAGGATAACATATGCTTGTTCTATAATTCGCCCTTCGAGCGAACCTGTCACTATGCTTTAACGAGCCTAGCGACAGTGAAACTCGATCTCGTCCATTTGGACAAGTTTGTTGCTATTCGGTTTTAACGAGTTTAACGACAAAGATAACTCAGTCCTTTTCAATTTTAGAGAGTCTGAAAGGGACAGAAAGGAAATTCCAATGATTCTTTTTCATCATATAATCCCTTAAGCCCAAAAAAGCATAAAATAATACGAAAGGGATGAATTTTCGATAGTTTTAACGAGCTGAATAAGACAAGCGCTCGATCTTTTTGTGTAATAATCCATCAAGTCCAAAAATATTAAAATCTAGAGGAGGGATAGCACTTCCGATGACTTTAACGAGCCGGAGAGGCTAATCGCTCAGCAATCTTTTCATATTTCACGAGTCAGTGGAAAAGAGCTTAAAGGAGACTCGTTTTTCGAGGAACGAGTGATGATTTTGGGTAGCAGCTGATTCCAGGTAAGGTTTGGAATTTTTCAATCATGGCAGTGTCACAAGGATGGCTAACAGAATCACTCTTCATAGATGTTCCTCAAAAGGGTAAACAATCAAATGGAGGCGTATGATCGGCTAAAAAAGAGTGGAGGTGATGATGAGAACATGACCAAGGCTCAAAAGCTGATGATAATGCATTCACAATGGTTATTTACCGGGGATCGGTTCATTTTTTAATGAGCTTAAACTTTGGGGGAAACATTTGTTCATTGCTTATGTTTAATTTTTAACAAGCTTGAAATCCGTGAAAAAAACTGCTCGTGCCAGTCATATAATAAGGATATCTCATCTCAAATGCCATTTTTTATGGAGCTTGCACCTTTTAAAGCTTTGCCTCAGATCCTTTCTTTATGCAAGCTAGGAAATGACCAATCCTACGAGTTTAAAGGGTTAGAGGACCTACAAATTTAAAAAATAAATGGTCGCTCTTTGCTTGCATTCAAAAATGTTTGCATGCCCCTAGGTATAATGAAAAATTTCCAGGTTACCATATAGAAGTTCCTGCTTTTGCAAGATAGTTTCCATCCACATCGTAGATAGAAACACTTCCTAGCTTAGTCCATCTGGACCAGGGTGGTTCTAAATCCAAACCTCCTAACCTTGACGAGGGAATATTATTCTGGTCTAACTCCCTTTTCCTATAAGGACGGGTGTCATACCAGTCATCTTCCTTCGCTGAAACCTACTTTATACCTAGAGTTTCCCTGCCGAAGTAGGCCAGGGCGCATGCCCCCTGGGTTTCAGCCATATCCTCCCAAATCACTCGCGCCCATCAGGTGGATGGACTGGAGATCGATGATACATTCCTTGCATGAAAAGACCATTTAGGAATGGAATTTGACTATTTGTTATGTGTGAACCGGGGAATGACAGCTGGTCTACGAGCTTGACCACTCTGCCTTCATGCAGAAAACACATTACTCTAAAGAGTGAGGAGACAACGACTCCCATGCAATAAATATAGTCACGCCCAAGGAGTAGATTATAATCTAGGGGTCCTTGGACTACCATCATGATCATGTGAATGGTTTTCCTTCTCAAAGTAATAGGCACATTAGGAAGGATCCCTAATGGTCAACTGGTTCCTTTGTCAAAGCCTGTCAGATTTCTCATTTTAGGCAGAAGCGATGGTGAACCAAGCACTTTCCAAGCAATTGAGGAAAGGATACTCACAGAAGCCCCTTCATCTATGATGGTACCAGCCATGACCATTCTGTAAGCTTGTATAATGATTCAGAATGGTACACTAGTTGGTAAATAGGGTCTGCCTAGTAGAATCCAATCGAAGGAAATGACTAGGTTGCTTGGAGGTGGGACCGAATAGATGGCCGGATGTGACTTTGATGAACTTCCTTCCTGCTGTAAAGGAATGGGTAGACTACCCCCAATTTCATCGGAGTTGGTGTTTATGAAAAGAATTTGAACGATGTCGTTCTCATTCTCTTCAGTGATAGTATCATTTGAAGATGAACCTTCTGAAGGCAAGACCGGGTCAACTGCCGCCTCAACCTTTTGACTTTCGTTAGGTATGGATTCAGAGGGTTTTTCTTCAATGATAGACGCTTCGACTAACCACAACGGCATGTCGGTCGGATTTTCAACTAGTGGTGGACTCGGCAAGAGTTTCTTATATCCAGGAGGGAGCCGTAGCGGTGAAGCAGGACGGTCATCCAAAACTCTTTTAGCTTCGTCTAGGAAGGGATAATGATGGATGGCATGATCGCCTTCACATAGTTTACAAGGAAATTTGTGATTCCTTTTCTGTCCAGATACTTCACTTTCACTAGTTGATGGTGTACTTTCAACATGATCATCAGATGTTGACAACACCGGATTGTGCAAAGGAGGAGACCAATCCCTTAAGATCCGAGGGATGCAAGGAAAATCTCGATGATAGTGGTATCCTTTGCAAATGACACATGGAGATTTAGGTTTAGACAGTGCGGTGTGAGGATTTTCGCTAGATGATGCATGGTTGCCCCCTTTCCCTTTTGGCTCCTTCTTCTTCTTTTCTTTTTTCTCTTTCCGCTTCTTCTTCTTCTCAATTACTTGATCTTTAGCTTTACCAGCTTCATCAAGCGAAGAGGAAGGAGGAGAGGGAGAAATGGACAAAGTAGAAGGTTGGGGGGTAACTCTAGTATCATCTAGTTACTGACTTGATTGTTCAGGAATTTCAGTATTCAACCCTGGAAGTGACAATGTGGCCATATGGGGTGGACCAACATCTCCCCAAGAGGAGGAAGGACTAGGATTTCCTCCAAGGGGGAATCCTTGGTTGGTAGACTCCATTTTTCTCAACCTAAAGACTAACAAGGGAACTTGTGATGTTATTCCGATTAAAACAAATTTTAGATGCTTTGACACAACTTGTTTTTCAATTTTTAAGAGTCGAGAAAAAACAAAAGATGACTCTAATCACCTTTGATTTTTAATGAGCCTGAAGTGACAAGTGCTCAGATGGACCTTTTCCTTTAAGGAGTCTGAAAAGGAACAAAAGAGACCTCTCTGGAAATCTAGGCAGAGGGATTACCAAACCAATTGCAAAACTGCAGAATACTTTTTACGGTATGGCAGTCAATCTTCCCGAATGCTGTGTTCAGTGCATTGCGATCGATAGGGCGGCAGACACGGCTTCCTAAGGATAAAGGATATAGCCTATTGTGGTCTCCTAATATATACTTGATGGTACGTGGGAGCACAAGTCTGTACTGGCACTTGTCGTCTCAAAGTGGAGGAATCACCCAACCAACAATGAAAACAACAGTTACCAGGTTTTATGACGCCAAAAGACGTCTCTAGCCTAGACTTCTAGATGTTGTGTGTTAGATTCAAAAGCATTTTTAGATTCATTAAATTTATTTTATAGTTGATCTTGTTTAAAAATTTTCCTTTCAAGTTCACCGCGTGATGTGTATACAATTCCTAAAATGCAGTCTAAGATGATAAACAATTGTTTAATCTTCTTTTGGCAATGAAAAATCCTAGCTACTAAGGAAAGAGAACTAAGGGTCTTTCAACAAAGAGCACAGAGCACACACTAAATGCACTGTCCTAAATCAAACCAAGCCGTCTAAATGCAAATGCACATGCATGTATTTGTTTTCAACCTTCTTGATGTATGAATGACAAAGGAATGCTAAGTGCAAATCTGAATTATTTTCCAAAGAGATAATACTAACAAATTTCTTTTCAAAATGAAGTGAATGATAAGGATGACACTTTGCGATTTCGAAATGAAAACTATTTTCGACACTTGAAAAACTACTAATTCAAATCACATACAAGAGTAACAGTACAATCGACTATCAATAACAATGGGATTCTCTTCTATGACTGAAAATGACACTTGCGACACTTTCAGATCAAGAAATGACAGTCTGATTACGCTACTTCTTTATAAAAGAGAACTGAAAATGGCGCACAATACATAAAAACACTTACAATCCTTTGCACAATAGAGGCGGAATGATGGAAGAGAAGGGGGTTTCCACAGAGATATACTGACCACAAATAGCAAAACTCCTGAATAGGACTGAAAAGAGTGAAGAAAAAACAAAGTTTGAAGGTAAAATTAACCTTCCCTTACCATCGCACCTATCACACAGGGAATCTAGTATGCATCTCACCTACTGCACATGGAAAGTGCGATGCATACAGACTTCCTTGAAGGGAGGGTGTGATGGTACCAGTGCGAGACTTTTATCTAGTCTTTGCTCATAATTTGAAGTTCAGTTCATGGATTTAGGCCGAGTATGTGATGTTCAGTAAATATAAATCACAGGGGTTGGTCTAAGGATGTTACTAGAGCCACCACTTAGGGAAATTAGAGTGTTTGCAAATTGATTGTTCAATTTATAAACAAAACCCGAATATAGACTGAAGCAGCATTGATCTACTTTGCACTTGCATAGCAAATGCAATTCGAAGGCTAGTTGGCTTGACTTCAGGCTCCGTCTGTAAGTTTATAAAACAAACAAAAATAGACCAACAAAAATCTATTCGCTCCCCAGCGGAGTCGCCATTTTGTTACCAGGACTAGTGTCCACTCGGAGCTACTATTCCCACTAAGACTGGTAGCTATCTTAGAAACAAACAAGTAAAGACTACTTTCGCTTTCCTTTATGAAAATAGATAAGAGGGGAACAAAGGACAACAACCTTAGTCTTGCGCTTGGTTCCTTGCCTGGTTTCTCTCCTTCCTGATAGATGTTTGCCACTTCTTCTTCGTCTACCCAGCTTCAAAGATCACCTGTGGAATCAAAGCAGCATAATACTATCGAAGAACAAAGATCTATAATCATAAACAACACAGGACCAGATATGTATTGACTACACAAATGCATATACAATCAAATATACAAGAATGTAGAGGAAAACTTGAATAACTTTATTAATATCAAGAATAGCAAGAGGATTACAACCAATTTTTCTGATCCAGCATCATCCTCCAGCAAGAAAGCCCTTCTTCACCTCAAGTAAATCTTAGATCACCCAACACTATGAAGTTACACCAAGAAACCAACAACACTTCTCTACAAGATACAAGATTCCAGCCTCCGGATCTCTGTGATGAGGGATCCATATATAGATGATTGTAGGGGGGTGAGTCAGCTTCTAGGGTTTTGATTAGTGTCCTCTCTCTGATAGTTCTTGATTCCACTTGGAGATTGATGATCTCTTACTCATCCTTGGGCGAAAATAGAGAGGCAAGTGTCGGAGGAGAAGCTTCTGGAAGATTCTATGATCCTCCACCTCGCAAACTGTTTCTACCATTTGTCCATTCTCGCCCATCGCACCCTACAGTGGGGCCATCCAATATGCATGACACCTTTTACACTGAGAAGGTAGTATGCATCACACCCTCTACACTAGGCATTCTGTATGGTCTAGTTTTGTCCATTTCTAAGCAATTTTCTGTGGAGAACTTCTGGGAGATGATGTAATCAACTGACCTTGTTCCTTTAGGTAGTGAAGCAACACTTTTAGGGACTTAGGATCCCTTAGTTTATGGACATTTATGGTTGGTGTTGCAGTGCCCAAAAATGTCTATAACATCAAGGAATGGCAACAATTTGATTCCATCATTAGTAATACTGAGAGCATTCAAGGATTTAGCACACCTGAGGTGACTACTACTCAAAAGTCAGTAATCAACATAGTTCTGATTGAAGGAACTAGCGACCCACCTATGATTCATAAATATGTAGAAATAATCCCTGAAAATCCCTCAGATGAAATTATTTTACACATAGAAGAGATACCACCAATAGATGTCTTCTACAACCCTATGCATAGGGCTGTAATCAAAAGACAAAGGAAAAGGAGGAAAATTAATCACTCTTCTCTTTTGACTTCACAAACAGAGATGATGAATATGGTATGGAGAGAGGAAGTTAATCCTTCTGATGATCTCACTAAACTTTCTCAGTATGTTGGATCATACACAACGACCATAATGGATAAAGCATCAGAGGTTAGTAATTTGCTAAAAGAAAAATACCAAGCAATCAATTTGCTAGAAACACAAGCATAAGAGAAACAACAGAAGATAGAACAGCTGGAACAACAATTAGCAGTCCAGAAGCAGTTAAATGACCAATTGAATGAGCAATTGTTCAAAGAAAAGAAAAGGATTGATGAGCAAGCAATTCATAAGCAACAAGAATTATCCCAAGCATTGAGTAAGTTGCAATCATTAAATGAACAGCTAAGTAAATCGAAGGAAGAAAAAATCGCTCAACTAATAGTTCAGATAGAAAGATTCAAGGAATATCCCCAAGTGGGAGAATTCAGATCGGAGGCTCTACAAATTACCAGGGAATTGTCTAGTCAATTGAGCCTATTATGTCATAATATCTCACTGGTTCTTCCTTTGTGTGAAATTTCATCATCCATGGTTGACAAATCAGTAGATGTGAGACTATACTTGGAAAAAGTAGATGAAAGATTAACAAATTTTCTCTCTTGGAAAGAAACTAAAGAGGAAAAATCTGCTAATTTACCACAAATCCAGGAATCGCATAAAGAAATTCTATTCACGGAATGGCAATCTCAGCTAATGAAGGCTAAAAGAGAAACATTAAGATGCAGATCAGCAATAAACAACGTGGTTTAGTTAATTGATGATAGAGTTTATTCATCAAATTTACTAATAGAGTGTTCTCCAGGGAAACTTCCACCAGTAAAAGCATTAGAACAAATGTGGAAACATGAGCTGGAGTAGAAGGAAAGATTGATCGCAGGTATTCAAAGTTTAACATGGGAAACCTTTTGGTTTTTCCTTGTCAAACCATATAGTCAGCGGAAAACAATGAAATGCCTCACCGATGAAATTGGCCATATGATTCCTGAACTTAATGATGCCACATACACTACTCAGTTACACTCACACATGAGTCATCCACCAGAACTTCAGTTGATGCTCGCCATTGGTCAGCTCCAATCACAAGATGATCAGCCAATATAGTGAACCATTTTTGACCAACCACAACATGCCTATTTCAAGAAGATTTTCACATTTTTGTGATTTGGTTATATCAGTGCATAGCATATTTATTTCATAGTTTGTTAGTTTAAGTAGTATTTATAGACCCTTTCATGTTTGTAGAAAGGGTCCTCAAATTTTTGTATTAAGAATTGGATCGGAAGTTTCACTACTGTGCTTCCGATATATTTATTTTTATAAAAATTGGACCTGAATTTTGAGTTCTTATGAAGAATTCTTTTATGTGAATCAACATTTATTTATTTTGCTATTATTGAAATATGCATATGTTCTTACTGCAATTCTTTGACTTATCACTATTGAATGTTTAAGAGTTGTTATCTTTCATATATATGTGTGTCAGTAATATATAAAGAATAGTGTGATAAAGTTTTAATTATTACTTTGTTCAACTACTTGAACAAAGTAATTATCATATGAATGAATATTTTTTTTTATGAGTAGAGTCATCTACATGCCTACTTGTCAATAAGAACCATAAAAAATTGCACTAGAATAAATACTTCCCGGGATAGATTAGTTACTTTTATATTGTTGCATTTTAGAATAGATCATTCATCATTTCCATTAGATAATACAAATCAATCACTTATCCATCTCGCTTATATATCATTGGGAAATAGGTCCCATTATATCTAGTTGGAGCCACCACACCAAATGGAAAAGGAGCTTCTTTAAGGTCTGAACCGGGTGGTTTTCCCTGATGTTGATGCAACGATTTTCGAGGCATCAACAAACCGATGATGAAAACCATCCCATGGTCTCTCTACACCAATGATTTCTTCTAGAATTTCCTCCTCAAATGGTAAAACTATGTCAAAGAAATCCATAGCCAAAGTGGAAGCAATTGTCCAGACCAATGCCACATCATCATCCACTTCCTTTGTTGAAACAAGGATTGGATCACAATATATAGAATTAACAATAGATTGATATGAAATTTTTGTGGTAGATACAATATAAGAAATTCCACCCAATTTCTTGTCTTCTAATGTGGCTATAAGAGGGGGCAAGGGACAAAGATCCAAGAAATAATGAGTTCTAAAAGAACATTATTGAGGGACCATCTTGTTGTATGAAATGGAATTAACATGAGCAACAAGAGGTGGAAGATCGAAAGTACCCATCAAAGAGGAATACATTCTAACTTCTAAATTCTCAATAGGATGCTTGGTATTCTTTACCAAGGGGACAATGGAATCATCATATGCATCAGGTCATTGGGAGAATAGGATAATTGATCAATTGTAACAATTCTCCCTTCACGAGGAAAACATAACATGTGAAATAAAGATGAGACTATGGCATCCATTACATAAACCCAGTTCTGACCCAATAAAAGATTATAATCAAGATTAGCATCAACTATCTCTACTTCCACATTAACAACCTTGCCCCCTACACAAATAGGGAAGGCAGGAAAAATCCCATGGGGCATATGAGAATGAGCATCCAATGTGGTTAAGAGAATAGGAGAGGGAATGACTTTAGGGGATTTGATAGCTTTCCAACATGACATAGACATGACATATGTGGAAGTCCTTTCATCAACTATGGTTCGAAAGATGGTATTATTACGATACATAGATTTAATATAAAAATCCATATGATGAGGGAGTCGTGTTTTAACATTTGACATATCAAATGTAATTACTAAAGATTTTTTCGAGTCTTCTTCTTTGATCGCAGTGAGCAAAATACTCCTTTGTGGACGACACGACCAGAGTACCTCTAACGCTGACATAACACAGGGGATTTGAGCTAAATATTCAACAATTTAATAGTTCTGAGTAGCCCTAGAATTTGGATTATAAGTCAATTGTTTTGAGGAGCCTTTCGGCATCTAGGTTATAGGTTCAACTGCAAGCCTTTCTATATGAAAAGGTTATTGAGTATTAGAAGTAGTTTTAACCTTAGAAGGTTATGACTCTCCATAATCATGAGCTATAGTTGAAATATCAACATTAGACTTAACAATATACACATTCGATGCACATTCCCCTTCCTGGTTTCCCCATGTAGGGGTTCCAGTATTAGCATTCACACCATCAAGTAATTTTTGCCTTTGGGGAAAAGGGTTAGTAAGCACAACCTGGGAACTAGAATAATGTTTCTTGGATAACAAGCGCTGAGCATCTTGAATCCTGGGGCAAAGATGAGTAATATAATCTCCACTACATAACTTGCATGGGAATTTAACCTTGTTTTTAGACTCCTTCTTGTCCTCACCAGTGCCTTCACTAGGTCTATTCTCATTCCCTTTCCCTCCCTTATCTTTATTCTTCCCACACCCTTTCTTCTTCTCATCAGATTGTTGATTTCCTTTCGGATTTGAAGACTGAACAACATTAATTGCTAAAGGTTGAGGAGGAGGAGACACTAACCATGTAGTTTGTGTAACAAAAGTAATTTGTAATGAAAACTGATGTAATTGATTTAACAAACTGGCCATATTACTATCGATCAATCCTACAACTCCGTCAGCATGGGGACCTAGATTTGGTTTGGAGAGATCAATTTTCAATCTAGGAGAATCAAGAAAAATCTTAAAGAGGACTCAAGATTGGGAATAAATAAGCTCTAATTGCTAGGCTATAAAGATAACATGTTCTTCAATGAACACTCATGAAAGTGGCACATCCTTAGATAGCGTCAGTTGTAACGATTTCAAAAACAATTCTAGAAGAAAATCGTTAGGGATATAATCCTTGATCAAACTCTTCCTCCTGTGCCACTCTTGAATGTGGTTAGAAATATGGGTAGCCTTGTCCTGCTCAAAATTGGCCAGAAGTTCAGGTCTGACATCATACTGGACATACAATTGAAAATAGTTGAGAAACATTGTAGCTAACTCACCAAATGTAGAAAAATTACCCCCCTTTTAACTCAATATACCATTTCATCGCATTTCCAGTTAAGGTGCTTTGAAAGAGTCTCAACCTAGCTGAATCATCAATTAAGGAGTTTGATGAGCACCATAAGTGGAACCTGGTTACATGGTCTGTTGGATACTCACTAGACTTCCCTTCAAATTTTGGTATGTCATATGGAAGTTTAGTAGGGGTCAGAGACCAAGCCGAGTTGTAACAAATCAAATCATTAGTCAATTTCAAAAGATATGGAAAATTAAGAGTTACACTTTTAATGGAGGGATGTTACACTTTCCCATTATTAATTTATACTTACTATGTAAAAAAACTGATTTACAGTTTATATTATTATTATTATTATAATATAATATTTTATATAATAAATTTAGTTTAAAAAATTTTACAACTTAAGAATCCTTACACCTTGTTTTAACATATTTAAAACAAGTTATGTACTTATTAAAAGTCAAATGCATGTGCTATATGAAACTGAAAGCTACTTAAATAGGCCTAAATGTCAAGAAGCATGACAATAAATAATAAAATTAAATTAAGTAAAATGAAAAAGAAACCAATCTATAGTCTCTTTTGAAGATATTCTGGATAAGTGAGACACATCACTCAATTTTTTTTTCTTTTTTTTTTCCAAAAAAATATATCCACTTTCAATTTAAAAATAAATAATCAAATTTACATAATAAATTTATTAAATCAATCATTAAGTTAAAATAAACATTAAAATAACTCTCAAAATAATATTTAAATAAATATTTAAAATTAAATTAAAAGAAAAATACATTTCAAAATAAATGAAACTTCAAAAAATATATATAATAATAGACTCGCACCCACCATTACCCAAAAACCTTTTTTAACTATATCACATTGCTCACTACTAGTCCAAAATCTCTTCAAAAGACACTATAGATTGGTTTTGCTTGTTTTTCTTTTTCACTAATTTCATTCATGATTATAATGCTATTTGGCATTCAAGGCCTGGGCTAGGGCCATGTAAGTGACTTTCACTTCCATACAGTACATGCACTTGCTCTTTAATAAGTACCTAACTTGTTTTAAGTAGGTTAAAATGTGAATAATTTTTATGTAAAATTTCTTAAGTTGATTTTTTTACAAATTTTTTTTTATTAAAATATATATTATAATAATTTAAAATTGTTATTATTTTTTCCGATAATAGTATTTATAAATTAATGATGTGGAAATTGTATTGTTATTTTAATAGTTATTTAATATTTTTATTCACAACTGAAGATCATCTTTAAGAGTTTACTTAAGTTCAAAGAAAGTTATTTTTTCTCATTGTATTAATGATAAGTAATTAAAAAAATAAAAGATTTCTAATTTTATGCTAGTTAGACTTTTAATTATAAAAAAAACTAATGAACAACTTAAGAATTTGCAGTAACAGTTTCCCTTAGCTTACTACCTTCATTTCTACTTAATTTTTTTTGGACTTAGCTCAATTTCTACCTTTCCCTTGCTTCTTTTTAGGTATAGTTTCTAATCTTGGCAATGTTTATGGCATTCTATAACCAAATGTGGCGATTAGTGTGTTGTGAATGTTGTACCAAAACTAATTTCATATCTATGTTATGACTTAGGTATGCATTGTGCTCCTTAAGTCTCACATCCAATGATCTTTATTGCAAGAACAAGGTATGTAATAAACTTATTGCATAAACCATATGTGATAAGGTCCCTCATAAGGTCCTTCACATGGTCAAACATTCTCTTAATGGAGTTGTGAGGAGTGAAAGTGACCAAGATGTTCTTCTTAATAATTTTATCCAACTTATCAATTCTTCCCTTAATGTATGGTAGCACAATGTTTTTGTTGTTTTCCTCATTATCAACTTGTTGGTTTAAAAGGTTCCTTCCTACCGTTATGATTACCTTGCTGAATTGTTTATCATCATACCTGTTCCATTTGAAAACTTTTTTCAGTTGGTCTAACTCTTTTGTCAAATGCTCTTCATCAGAAATATTCATATCCTTATTCGCCAATGTGTAATGTGAACTAGCATGTAAATTTCCATCTCTCTGTCTGTGCTCCTTCTGTAGCCTCATTGAGCTAGAGAACCATTATCTTTCCTGGAAACCAAAACATTTGGAAATAGCATGCTCTTCATATTTTCCATTTCCATTTTGAATTTTATGCTCATATTATGACTTTTTAGATGCTCCAGGCTCTTTTTCCCATGAGGCCACACTATATCAGTGTCGTCAACCTAATGTTTCCACTTTTAGGTTTGAGTGGAAAATACATGATGGTCTATATGTATATTGGGTACAAAAGCTGATAGATGAGATCCCATTGCAACACCTTCAATTTATTCATAGAAATTCCAATTTCTCATTAGTGTTTTCATAATTATAAGTCTACTTATGATGAGAAGCATGAAATTAGAGTTCCTTATTTTTTAACTAATTTATCATTAATACAATAAAGTTACTTTTTTGATCTTAAAATAAGAATCCTAAATATAACCCCTTATTGTAAATCAAAATGTTGAGAGATTATAAGAATAAGAAACACACTTTCTTATCAATTAATTTATATTTATTAGGTGAAGAAAATTGATTTACAGGTTAATTAATATTAATTATTATTATACATATTTTAATAAAAAATACTTTGAAAAAAAATTGCAACTTAAAAATCCTGGAATGAGAATTATTCTCATTTTAACATAGTTGAAACAAGTTATGTATTTGTAAAAGTCAAGTGCATGTGCCATATGCAAATAAAAGTCAATTAAATAACCCTGAATATCAAGAAACATGAAAATTATTAATGAAATTAAATTAGTTAAAAAAACAAACAACCCAATCTATAATCCTTTTTAAAGAGATTTTCAATAAGTTACCAAACAACAATCAATGTTTATGTTTTCTTTTCCAAAAAATATATCACTATAAAATTAATATTCAAATTTTACCTAAAATTTATTAATCAATTTATATATTTAATATATTAAATAAATTTTAATTTAATATTAAATTTTTTAACATTAAATAAAATTAAAATCTAATATCACTTTCAAAATAAAATTTTAATTACATATTTTTAAATTAATAAATTTAAATACATGAAAAAAGTAAAACTTAAAAAATATAAATTTCCACCCACCAATACACAAAAAAGTTTTTTAACCCTATAATGAATCTCTTCAAAATCTCTTAATGATCTTCATCTTTGATTATGATCCAAAGATGAAGATCCTCACGTTGTTGACGTTTAGGGCCAAGGCCATGTAAGTGACTTTCACCTTCATAAATTAAAGTACATAACTTGTTTTAAGTATGTTAAAATAGTATAATTTTAAGTATATTAAAATGACTAAATTTTTGTGTTGTAATTGTTTTTTATTAAAATATTTATTTTATTAAATTACAATAATAAAATTGTATTTTTTTAAGTATAAATTAATAATGAGATTGTGTTTGTTATTTTAATAATTTTTTAATATTTTCACTTATAATCCAGGATTATTTTTCCAAAATTTATTTAAGATAAAGAAAGATGAATTTTCTCATTGTATTAATGATAAAATAATTAAAAATAAAAGAGTTCTAATTTTATGTTTGTTAAACTTCTAATTATGAAACACTTATGAGAAATTTAAAGAATTCAGAGTAAAGGTTTCTATGATTTCCTTAGTTTACTACTTTTATTTTCACTTAAATTTTCTACGGTTAGTTCAATTTCTATCTTTTCCTTTGTTTTTCTTTTGGTATGGTTTCTAGCCTTGGCAATTACTATGACATTCTCTAAGCAAATGTGGTGATTGGTATGTTGAGAATGTTCTACCAAAACTGATTTCATATCTCTGTTTTCATAATTAGAAGTCTATTTATGATGAGAAGCATGAAATTAGAGTTCCTTATTTTTCAACTAATTTATCATTAATACAATGGGAAAGTTGAACTTTCTTTGAGATTAAATAAAATCCTAAATATAACCCTTGATTGTAAATCAAAATGCTAAGAGACTATGAGAATAAGAAACACACTTTCTTATCATTAATTTATATTTATTAGGTGAAGAAAATTGAATTACATTTAATATTATTATTTTATTTATTATAGTATTTTTAATAAAAAAATAAACTTGCAAAATTGCAACTTAAACAATTCCTGGGAATGGAATTATTTCTCGTTTTAATATGTTGGAAACAATGTTATGTACTTTGTTAAAGTCAAGTGCATTGTGCCATATGCAATTAAAGTCCAATTAATATACCCTTATGTCAAGAAGCATGAAATTATTAATGAAATTAAATTAGTGAAAAAACAAACACAAAAACGCTTATACATTCCCTTTTAAAGAAGATTTTGATAAAATATTACAATTACCAACACAAACCAATCAAATATTATTTGTTATTTATATTTCCCAAAAAAATATATCCCCTTCAATTTAAAAATTAATAATCAAATACATATAAATTTATTAAATCAATTCTAATATTTATAATCTTCAAATAATTTCATAACCATTAATATTTTTAACCATTTAAATAAAATTAAAATTTATATCACTTTTCAAAATAAGAATTTTAATTACATATTTTAAAATTAAGTTAAAATAAAAATGCATGAAAAATAAAGTAAAACTTAAAAAATATATATCTAATAATAAATTTCCACCCACCATTACACAAAAACGTTTTTTAAACGTATCATGATCTTCAAAATCCCTCCAAAATCTCTTCATGATCTTCATCTTTGATTATGATCCTCAAGTTGTTGACGTCTAGGGCCAACGCCATTGCCATGTAAGTGACTTTCACCTTCATAAATTTAAGTACATAACTTGTTTTAAGTATGTTAAAATAGTATAATTTTTGTGTTGTAATGGTTTTTTTTATTAAATAAATTTCATTAAAATATTTATTATTAAATAATATAATAATGTATATAGTTTTTTTAACGTATAAGTATAAATTAAATAAGAAATTGTGTTTATTATTTAATATTTTTTAATATTTTATTTATATAAAAAATTATCTTTCAAAAATTTATTTAAGATAAAGAGAGATGATTTTTCTCATTGTATTAATGATAAAATAATTAAAAAATAAGGAGTTCTAATTTTATGTGTTAAACTTCTAATTATGAAAACACTTATGAGAAACTTAAAGAATTTGCAGTAAAGGTTTCTATGATTCCCTTAGTTTACTACTTCATTTTCACTTAAATTTTCTAGTTCAATTTTTATCTTTTCCTTTATTTTTCTTTTGGTATGGTTTCCATCCTTGGCAATGATTATGACATTCTCTAAGAAAATGTGGTGATTGGTATGTTGAGAATGTTCTACCAAAACTGATTTTATATCTCTGTTATGACTTAGGTCTGCACTATGCTCCTGTATAGGCTTTATCACAAGAACAAGGTATGTAGTAAAAATATTGCATAAAGGATATGTGATAAGGTCCTTCATGTGATAGAGCATTCTCTTTAGATCACGTTTATCTCATTATCAATTTGTTGGCTTAAATGATGTCTTCCTACCCTTTTGATTACCTTGTTTATCATCATACCCATTCCATTTGAAAAAAAAATTGTTTAACTTTTTTGTCAAATTCTCCTCATCAAGGATATTCATAACCCTATTCACTAATGTGTTGATCACACCGAGTTTTTGTGCTCAAAAGTAATGTGAACTAGCATGTAAATATACATATGTGCGTGTACTCCTTCTGTAGACTTAGTAAGCTAGAAAACCATTATCTTTCCTAATAACCAAAACATTTGGAAATACCGTGCTCTTCATGTTTCCCATTTCCATTTTGAATTTTATGCTCACATTATGACTATTTAGTTGCTTAGGAACCTATCTACATTTTTTTCCAATGTGGCCACATTATATTGGTGTCATTTGCTTAACATTCCCACTTTTAGTTTTGAGTGGAAAATACATGATGATATATATGTAGATTGACTACAATAAGTGATAGAGGAGAGCCTCTTACAACACCTTCAATTTTTTCATAGCAATCCCACCTTCCCATAGTATTTTAATAATTATAATTCTATTTATGATGACAATCATGCAATTAGAGTTTCTTATTTTTTTAATGATTTTATCATTAATATAATTAGAAAGTTCACTTTATTTGAGATTAAATAAACTTAAGATGATCCTTTGTGAGAACAATGTTGAGGACTATCAAAAAACAAACACAATTTCTATTTTAATTTATATATTATAATATATATAATTATATTAATATATATAATAATAACATTTCAATAAAAAATACTTTAAAACATTTGCAACTTAAGAATCCTTTAACCATAACTATTTTTGTTTTAACACGGTTGAAACAAGTTATGTATTTATTAAAAGTCAAATGCATCTGCCTTATGCAAGTGAAATTCAATCACATGGACCAAATGTCAATAAGCATGAGAATTATTAATGAAATTAAATTAGTGAAAAAAGGAAAACCAATCGACAAGTCACATACAAAGCAATCGATTTTTTTTCCCTAAAATAATATCCACTTTCAATTTAAAAATGATAATAATTTATTAAATAATTTACATAATAAATAACAGTTAATAAAAAAATATTTTAATTAAAAATATTTTAATATTAGATTAAAATACAAATTAATTTAACATTAAATAAATTTTGTCATTTAAACTTAATATCGTTTTCAAAATAAAATTTTAATTAAAATATTTTAAAATTAAATCAAAATAAAAATAAAACTTAAATAATAATAAACTCCCACCATTATGAGAACATTTTTTAGCTATATTATATTGTTGCTATCCTCGTGGACTCCTAGGTGGCCTTGGTGCGTGGTGTGGAGGCTTTTGGAAGCATTTCTAAGGGAGAGGGTGAGTGATTGCTGGTTTTCTTGTTGGTTGGGGCATGGTTGCAAACTCCGAAGTGGCCTTGGTGCGTTGTGGTTTGGCAGGTCTACCCATTTGTTCACCATTTCCTTCGCATGTTGTGTGTGCTTCCTTCTTGGGATGAAAGAGGTGCAAGGCATAAAAGTCTTACGTGATATTTTGATATCTCTTTGACTTGATGGGTGTTCGGGTTGGTTCTTGGTAAGAGAGCGCCTGAAATGCCATTTGAAGTGGGAGGGTGCTACCTGGTTGATCCTGCGAGTAGTCATATGCCTGTCTCAAAGATTAAGCCATGCATGTCTAAGTATGAACTAATTCAGACTGAATCAATTTACATAATAAATAACACTTTAATAAAAAAATGTTTTAATTTAATATTTTAATTTAGATTAAAATCAAATTAATTTATTTTAACATAATTAAAAAAAAAATTAATATCATTTTTCAAAATAACTTTTTAATTAAATATTTTAAAATTAAATCAAAAATAAAAAAATAAAACTTAAAAAATATAATAATAAACTCCCACCAACCATTGTGCGAATCTTTTTTAGTTATATTATATTGTTGCTGTCCAGGTGGACTCCTAGGTGACCTCAGTGTGGGGCGTGGAGGCTTTTAGGCTTTTGGAGGCATTTCTAAGGGAGTGGGTGAGTGATCGTTCATTTTCTTGTTGGTGGGGGCATGGTTGCAAACTCTGAAGTGACCTTGGTACATTGTGGCTCGGCAGGTCTACCCATTTGTTCGCCATGTCCTTGGCATGTTGCGTGTGCTTCCTTCTTGGGATGCAAGAGGTGCAAGGCATAAAGCTTTACACAATATTTTGATATCTCTTTGACTTGATAGGTGTTCAGGTTGGCTCTTGGTAAGAGAGCGCCCGGAATGCCCTTTGAAGTGGGAGGGTGCTACCTGGTTGATCCTACCAGTAATCATATGCTTGTCTCAGAGATTAAGCCATGCATGTCTAAGTATGAACTAAACTAATTCAGACTGAATCAATTTATATAATAAATAACACTTTAACAAAAAAAATATTTAATGTAATATTTTAATATAATTAAAATACAAATTTTATTTAACATAATTAAAAACAAAAATTTAATATCATTTTCAAAATAACATTTTAATTAAATATTTTAAAATTAAATCAAAACAAGAAATAAAATTTACAAAATATAATAATAAACTCCCACCAACCATTATGAGAACATTTTTTAGCTATATTATATTGCTCACGTCTTTTTTCCAATACATTCATTCACTTTTATTCACTAGTCCCATGCCCTTGACATTTAAGACGAACCCATGTAACTGACTTTTACCTTCATAAGGAACATGCACCTGACTTTCAACTTGTTTTAAATAAAGATTTATAAGTTGTAATTTTTTTATAATAATAAAACTTAAAATATATAATAATACACTCCCACCAACCATTTTCCAATAAATTCATTCACTTTTATTCACTAGCCTCATGCCCTTGACATTTAAGACGAAACCATGTGACTTTTACCTTCATAAGGAACATGCACTTGACTTTCAACTTGTTTTAAATAAAGATTTATAAGTTGTAATTTTTTTATAATAATAAGTAAAAAAACTAAAAAATAATAATACACTCCCACCAAACCATTATCTAACCCATGTATGAAAGAACATTTTAGCTATATTAATGCTTCATGTTTTTTTTCTTTTTTTCCAGATAATTCATTCACTTTTATTCACCAGCGTGAGCGTCATGCCCTTGACATTTAAGACAAAGCCATGTAAGTGAATTTTACCTTCATATAGAATATGCACTTGACTTTTAACTTGTTTTAAGTAAATATTTATAAGTTGTAATTTTTTTGTAATAATGATGATAATAATAATAATAATGAGAAAATTTGGTTTATTATTTTAAAATAAATTTTTAACAATTTTCATTAAGGACAAATATCATCTTTAAAAATTTATTTAAACTCAAAGAAAAATGTATTTTCCTCATTAATATGGAGATAAATAATTAAAAAAAAAAAAGAACTTTAATTTTATACTTGTCACTTCTAATTATGAAAACATTGATGAGAAACTTAAAGAATTTTCCATAAAGGTTTCCCTGTTTCCCTTAACTTACTACCTTCATTTCTACTTGAATTTTCTAAGGGAGCTCAATCTCTATTATTTCCCTAACTTTTCTTTTGGTGTAGTTTCCAATCTTGGCAATAATTATGGCATTCTCTAAGCAAATGTGGTGATTAGTATGTTGTGAATGTTCTATCAAAACTCATTTCATATCTCTGTTATGACTTAGATCGACACTGTGCTCCTTAAGTCTCACATTGAATGATCTCCCTATTTCTCCTATATAGGATTGATTGCAAGAACAAGGTATGTTGTAAACATATTACATAAACCATATGTAATAAGGTCCTTGGCATGATCAAACATTCTCATAGGGGAGTTTGGAGGAGCGCAAAAAACGATTAAATATATTTTCACTTTAAAAAAAGTTTTCATCTCAAGAAATTTAACCCCACTCTAAGTTTAATATATCTAAATTTATAATACATCTAACTAACTTTAATTCATTTATGTCTATTAATAATGAAATCTAATATATAATATATAAAATCCAAATAAATGAGTAGTGTCTCAGACATGTTTGATTATTAATATTATAATTAAAAAAATTCCATGAACTTCTTTCATAATTAGAAGTAAAATAAAAAAGTTATACGTAAAATAAAATAAAAAATGAAATATTAAATTTCATATTTGAACCTATGGATTTAAAAGCTAAAACTATATGTCAAATATGCAATTTTGACATACTGTGATGTTTTTTAAAATATATATTATAAAGGTCGACACTATGATTCGTAATGGATTTAATAATAATTTGTAAAGTGGACTTTATAACATGTAATGATTTTAATAATTTTGTGTTATACCATGTGTTCATGTCTCTGACCTCTTATTTTTTTATATACATACATCTAATAAGTAAAGGTTGACCTTATGACCTATAATGAATTTAATAATAATCTGTGAAGTTGAATTGTAATATGTAATGATTTTAATAATTTTGGGTTATACGATGTGCTCATGTCTATGACCTCTTATTTTATACAAATAAAGTTCAAATTTGACAAAGTGACGCCAAGCACAACGTTGAAATAATCATGGATCTAGAAGCCTTCTTTTAATATGATTAAATATATGGAAATTTCGTTCAAGTGTCTATGGCCTCCTATTTCATATGTATAAAATAAGTTTTACTTAAAAATTGAGACAATGAGAAAATTATATATTTATATAATTAACTATATGGAAATTCTTAGGGTATTTTTTTTGGATAACGTTGTTTAATGAAGTTACAATTTTATTGGAAGATTTTATTTTAGGAATTTGATAAAAAATAAAAAGTAAAAAATTAAAGAAATTTGATTGTGGGAGTGTTTAAATCATTTTTTTATGGTAGAAATGGATTCAACATTTTTAAGAACTCCAGGACCATCCAAAATCTTGAAGCTTGACAGCTATAATATCCGTCAAATTTTCTCAAAATCATGCTAAAATTTCTATTATTTTCCGAGTAAAAATATGGCTATTTAAATTATGCATTATAAATTATGTGAAATTTGTGTTTGGATATATTTTTTTTGGAAATTTAATTTTAAAATTTGTAAATATTAAATTAGGAAACTACAAAAGAATTTTTAGAAAATGAAATGAAGGGTCACTTTTCTTATAACTTTAGTTGGATATAATATTTTTGGAAATTTAATTTTAAAATTTGTAAATATTAAATTAGGAAAATATAAAAGAATTTTTAGAAAATGAAATGAAGGGTCACTTTTCTTATAACTTTAGTTGCATAGAAATAGATGAGGAGTTACCTCTGAAATTGAATTAGAGCCTAGTTGAACTCCTTTTCCACTCATTGTTTGGGCTATTCCTTTAGTCGTTGGTTCTTGCGATCCCCTTTTGTGAGGTCGTAGACCTGCACCAATCCATTTCATTTTTAACGACTCCTGCTTGCTTATTTTGGCTACCCTAGTTATGTAAAACCTTAATGCTCAATTTCTATGTGAAGGAATTTCTTGTGTGCATTTTCTCTTTCATGGATGCTTCTTAGAGAGTCCTTCCTTTTATTCTACTCATTTGGGTGCAAGAGCCTCTTGATACCCATAATTCCCTCCATCTACAACCATGAGGGGTGATGGATCTTTAAAATTGAATTCATTGTTTGATAGAGTCAAAATTTTCTAAAAATATTAATTACTATGTTGCGGTGTGTTTATTGTTTGTGTATATATATTTGAATTTCAAGTAGCTTTTAAGTGTGATTTTTTAGAAAAAATTCCAGTTTATTTTCCGATCTAATTTGTCTAGAATATAGCAGGGATTCATTGAAATCACAAGTTTGACAGGTAAATTCTTCACAATCGAAGTGTCCAAGGGTTTTTGAAGGTGTCAAATCCATATATGCAGTAAAAAAAAACCAGTTTAAACAACACAAATCAAAATTTAGCCATACTTTTTTCTCTGGATTCCGACCAAAAATCTATCAAAAACTCTAAAAAAATCACACTTCAAAACTACTCTTTACATTTCACATCCTTCTTTTTCCTTATATCCTATATCTTCTTTCCCTATACTTATTGTTTAATCGTAGCCATTATATTACAAAACCAATGATATATACTATGCATATATTATATTACAAACTCTGTGAAGCTGATGAAGCATATATTATATGATATTGAAGGAGGGTGTACATTTGTAGAGGAACATACACGTGTGCAACAAGAGGGTTTATGTTCTATTAAAGTGGAAGAGCTCTCCTCTGATGGCTTTGGGGTATGGATATGTGTAGTAAGGGGTGGCACCACATTGGAGATAACACACATTTCTTGCAAAGGAAGTGGAAGAGTATGGGTCATGGATGAAATGCAAAGTCGTGCCCTTAAAGTAGCCTTAAAGACGTGGCGTTGGTGGTGCTATCCTCTAAGAGTCTTGTATGGTTAATCACATTACTGTTTTGTTTTTATAAAATAACAATAAATTAATGAGGATAAATCCGATGGTAAAAAAATTCTCATTCATATATATAATTGAGTAAATATTTTTTTACTCAACATCTGGTATAAGAGTTTGTGGCTTAAAATACCTATAGTATTTTATGATATTGTAAAAGTAGGTTTGTAAAAATTAATAATAACCCAAAAAAAAGGAAATAACAATAAATTTGTATTTTATTTTATTTTTGGTGGTATATAGACATGTAGTTTTAGTAAACTATTAGCGCAAAGTATTTTCTACTATATAGAAATAAAAATAATTAAGAATTTTTATTTAGTTTTTCATCAGGGGTAATTTTTTTTTAAATATTAATTAGTAATAAATTAGAAAAAATATAATATATATATATATATATATATATATATATATATATATATAATAGTTCTAAGAGAGTTATTCGAAATGGATTAAAAAACTCTATTAGTTACTAGTGCAATACTTATGTGTGAATTTAGTATGAGGTTGATTGTAATGGAATAATTGTATGATGCACTTCAAAAGAAGTTAATGGAGATACAGGCGTAATTAGAAGCATCAATAAATCAAAATCGTAATTTCATACAACAAGATCAAGAAATGTTGAAGGCATTGGTTGGAAAAAATCACAATGAATTACAACAAAAAATTGTTTCATTAGAAAATCTCTTAATCAACCTTGCCCCATCTCAAAACACAACCAATCTAGAATAAAATGCTTCATAGACTTCTAGTTTACCAAGCTCTCCTAACATACAAAATCCCCAAATAAATATACCTCGAAACTCACTTGATACTCCAAATCCACAATTAAATATATCTATTACTGGCATGATAATCTATATCTCATTCCCATTGTTAGATGTGGAGCCTGATTATATTCTTGATTCAAATGGTCTTGTTTCAGCTGCATTTGGATCCCAGTCCTTGGCGAGGGGCTCAACCCCCCATTATTGTTTCCTTGGGGGTTTGCCGGGGGCAAGGGGCTACATTTGGAGCCCCCCCAGAGGGGTCGCTACCCTCAAAGCTGAAAATAGATGAAAAATTGCCTTGTAAATATTGTAGTTTCATAGTCAATCTAGGCCACTCATTAGGTGGACGGTCTGAAGGTAGAGGTTATGTTAATTTAGGGATTTTGCCCCTAGAAGGAAACCCCTTATTTATATGAGGGAATTGTATTGTGGTTGTGTATTATTATTCCGAGCGAGAAAGAGAGAGGAGATTGTGTGAGAGCGAAGAGGAAATTACAACAGATTTGTTGTAGGTTGTATCTCTTCATTTCACTAGATAATATAAAAGGAAGGATTGGTTGTTTCTCCGTGGATGTAGCCCAAATTGGGTGAACCGCTGATATCTTTGTCTCTCTTGTTTTATGCATTTTTGTGTTTGTGTTTCCACAATTTTTTGTGTATTTCATTGGTTCGTGAATTAATTTCTAACAACTAGTATCAAAGTCGGAGGTTTATCTGGCTAATAAAATTGTAGGAGAGAAGGGTTCCTAGTTCGAGTGGGAGCAATGATGGAAGATAGTAGGTTTAGGATCGAGAAATTTAACAACCAAAACTACCAATTGTAGAAGATGCAAATGGAAGATTACCTATATCAAAAATATCTATACCTACCATTAGGCAGAAAGACAGAAACTGACAAGTATGACAGATGCAAAATGGGAGATTCTTGATAGAAAGGTACTAGGAACAATACGATTGTATCTGGAAGCATCAATGGCATTCAACATTTCAAAGGAAACAAAAATAGAAGGATTAAAAAAGACAATGGCCAAACTGTATGAAAAACCCTCAACCTTGAATAAGGTATTTCTTATGGAGCATTTGTTTAATATGAAGATATCAGAAGATGGATCTGTTGCTGATCATTTAAATGAGTTTAATAAAGCTACCAATCAGTTAAGTTCTGTAGGGATAAATTTTGATGATTAAGTTAGGGCTTTATTGTTTTTGTGCTCATTACTAGAAATTTGGAATGGTTTAGTTATGACCATTTGTAAATTTGTCTCTAGATCTAGTACTTTAAAGTTTGATGATGTTGTTGGCCCCATCCTCAGCGAGGAAATGCGATAGAAAATCTCCGGTGAGAAATCAGGTAATGCTTTGACTGCAAAGACTAGGGGAAGAAAAAATTGAAAGAGGAAGGAGCCTAGGAAATTGTAGTAAGTCAAGAAAAGGAAGATCCAAATCCATATCAGGGATAGTGTGCTGGAAATATGGGAAGAAAGACTACAAATCGCAGAAGGGAAAAGAAGGAGATGGACAACAAGAGAAGAATCATGAAGTGAATGTGACAGGTGATGTGTTGCAAGATGCTTTGCTTGTTTCATTAGAGAATATTCTTGATGCCTGGGTGATAGATTTAGGGGCCTCATTCCATGCCACACCTGATAGGAAACATTTTTATGACTATGTTCAAGGAGATTTCGGATAGGTTCGTCTAGGTGATGATAAACCCTGTAAAATCATTGGAATGGGTAAGGTTTTTATAAAGCAACAAAATGGAAACCAATGGATATTGAAGGAGGTAAAGCATGTTTCAGATCTAAAGAAAAATCTAATTTCAACAGGGAAATTGGGAGGTGAAGGCTGTGTAACTACTTTCAAAGACAACACCTAGAAGGTCAATAAAGGAGCCCTGGTAATAACAAAAGGATAATAGGTTGATACATTGTATTTATGTAATAACATTTCTAATTTTGTTAATGATTTAACCTACATAGGAGGAAATGCAATACTCTGTCATCATAGGCTTGGGCACATAAATGAGAATAGGATACAAATTCTTCACTCAAGAAATTGGTTGCCAAGTCTCAAGCATGTTGATTATGGATTTCTGTGAAAATTTTGTTTATGGAAAACATAAGAGAGTCATATTTATCAGAGTTGAGAAGGAACATAAGAGTGAAAAATTAGAGCTTGTGCATACAGATGTATGGGGGACCTACACAGGAATCATCTCTCAGTGGCTCTCATTATTATGTTACTTTTATTGATGATGCAACTCAAAAAACCCAAATTTATTGTATTCAAAATAGATCTGATGTATTTGATACTTTCAAAGAATGGAATGATTTGGTTGAGAATGGGACAGGAAGGAAGTTGAAGTTTCTCAGATCAAACAATGGAGGTTAACACTTCAACAAATAATTTGATAACTACTATTCAAAGCATGGAATTCACAGAGATAAGATAGGTCCAGGAACACCACAAGAAAATGGTGTATCAAAAAGGATGAATAGGACAATCATGAAATTGCATGCAAGATTGCCCTTACAATTTTGGGCAGATGTTGTAGATACTCCTATTTATCTCATAAACATAAGGCATTCAAGTTCCTTTGATGATTGTATTCCAAAGGAGGCATGGATAGGTAAAAAGGTAAACAACTCATTTTTAAAGAATTTCGGTTGTGAAGCCTTTTTCCACGTCAATAAAGAAAACATAACAAAACTTGAGGCAAAATAGAAGAAATGTACTTTTATGGGATATGGTGTAAATGATTTTAGTTATCACTTGTATGATTATGAAAATCACAAAATCATTAGGAGTGAAGATGTCGTATTCAATGAAAAGGTCTTGTATAAGGATCAAATTCAGGGAAATAATTAAGAAAAGGAAAACAAATAATACACATTGCTTGATGAGATCACAGAAAAATTAAAGGTGTCTGAAAATTAGAATGATCAGTAGCCGCAACAACAACAACAACTGCAATAACAATAGACACCTCAAACACCTGAAAATGGTGTTAGAAGATATACCAGGATAAGTAGACCCCATGAATGATACTCTCCTTCATTATATTATGTATTATTAACTAATTCTGGTGAACCAGAAAAATATGAAGAAGAAATGCAAATAGAAACTAGGAAAAAGTGGGAGCAAGCCATGGAAGAAGCGATGGACTCCTTGATGCATAACTAGACTTGGGACTTAGTCAAGTTTCCTGCAAGTAAAGCAACATTGCATGATAAATGGGTTTATAAGTTGAAGGAAGAATATGGGGGTAAACAGAGGTATAAGGCTAGACTTGTGGTGAAGGGGTTTTCACAAAAGAAATTTATAGACTTTGATGAAATATTTTCTCCTGTTGTTAAAATGACTTCAATCAGAACTATTTTAAGCCTAGTGGCAGCAAAATATTTGCATCTTGACGAGTTAGATGTAAATAAAACTTTTCTCCATGGGGATTTGGAGGAAGAAATTTATATGCAGCAAGGGTATGAGGTCAATGGGAAGGAAAAATTAGTTTGTAAGTTGAAGAATATCTTGTATGGCTTAAAATAGGCTCCAAAGCAGTGGTATCTAAAATTTGACAAGTTTATGTCTAAACAAGGTTATACTAGATGTCACTATGATCATTGTGTTTATTTTCAAAAGCAAAATGATGGCAACTATATTATATTCCTATTGTATGTAGATGACATGATTGTTGCAGGGTCTAACATGTTAGAAAATCATAAAGGCAAAAATATTTTCTTTCTTATGTTGATAATTACTTGTGATATTCTTATGTTCTTATTAACTTTCTTTTGTTCTTATTTTATCTTTGTTTCATCAAGCAATTATCAAAAGCAAAATATGAAGATCAAGGACACCACATGTAATTCAGATTGAGATGGACCAAATATCAATAGACCTTTTTCCTCCACCAAGTTGACCTTCCAAGATGATGTAGTAGTATATTCTTATCTAGTAGCTATAGCCCAGTAAAATTCCAACCCTTTGACTTCCCAGTTGTAGAATTTGACCCCCAGCAGTAGAATTTCAGCCTCCCAATAACTGCAGAATTTTGACCTCCTTCCAGTAGCTACACAACTTCACACGTGTGGGAAAGAGAGATAAAATTTCGACTTCTCATGCTTGTGATAGACCTTCTTCTCCTTAGCTATCCTTCTTCCTCTTCTTCCTTGAAATTCACACTTTTTCTGGCCCCAAAAGATGCAAATTGAACTTGTTGTGAGTGAGTCCTAAATGAGGTCAAGTTGCTTCCTTTATATAGTGATTCTATTGTCCATATTTAGGCCAACTTGTCCAGTTTAAGGTCGACTTGGTGGAGGAGGCCTAATTGACCTATTTTACAATAAAATAAATTTCTTCTTTGACTAATAAGTCCCAAGAAGGGTTCTTTACAATATGTCATGGACAAGGACACATACACCCTACAAGTCTTCAATGAAAAATTTGACCTAAAAACAATTGACCCAAGAATGAAACCTATGTTTTAATAAGTATTATAGTAATATTTTTTTTCTTCTTTTGAAAAATACATTATATAGTGACTTGAATACATTTATAAAGACCGAACCTAGTTACATTCTTCAACACTCTCTCTTAACTATGGATTTATTCATAATTACAACCATATAGAGGTACATGGAAGATATCCAATATGAACTATGAAGAGTTTAGGCACACTCAGTGCCACAAACTAGATACCTAACAAGGGTTATCTATCTGGGTAGGACTAAGATGGACTCAAGATTGCATCCACTCTAGGTACCATTGGCTTACTTGTTAACCATCAACCTAGGGATCTAGGTGTGTATCCAAGGTCAGATCTCCAAGACTAATTCCACCCTCCCTCTTCAAGATGTAGACATCAACACATAGGGTGACCATATGTCCTCCCAAGCATCCACTATTAGATGCTTCAAATCTCCCTGATAAACTAGATATATCCATTTTTCCAAGCATGCTTCTCAAGTGTTCATCCTTCTTTATGGATAGATTTACATGTATAATCCCAATAAGAAATAAAATTTTAAATACATATATAGGGAAACACAAACCTTCAGGGTCCTCATTTATTCTGATGTTGCTTGTATCATCAAGTTATCCATACACAATTTTGTTAGAAGCTTTCTTCTTCTTATTTTATTCAGAAACACCAAATACATCCTTGAATATCTTGTTTGCATATTCATATTTATCAATAGTACTTTTTCTTACTTCAAGTTATTTGTTGTCATAATATGCCCTCCCTCTTAATGTTAGGCCCCTATAATACTAGTGACTCCCCCACTACTATTGTCATTGTATCACTTATCATTATTATTGTGCCCCTATTGTCCCCATAGTGTTATTAGTATGCCCCAAAGAAACCCACTATTGTTATTTTTGTGCCCTTATGTTATTACTGTTATGTCGGCTTGATTATATTATGACCCCTTAGACTCCTATATATAGAAGGGAGGTTTAATCATTTGTATCATCCAAGAATTGTTCATTTGTGTAATGTAAAGGAGGTTTCCCCCTCGTAGAAGCTTATTTATAAGGTGTTCATCTATCTTTCCTATCTTTTTGTGAGCTGGTTCCATAACATTTGGTATCAGAGCTTTGGATTCTAAGGTTTCACTACTCCAAACAGGTCATCGTGGAAGTTTCGCTATAAAGTTTTTTTTGTGATGTTTCAGAAGCTAAAAAAAACCCATTTGAGATGACATCATTTTGAACCTCCAGTCTGAATTTCAGATCCCGTCTCGCTATATTTTTGGAGATATAATATGAGAAAGTTAGGGTTTTTGAAGGCCCCCAAATTAAATTCCAAACAGGTCACCTTGGGAAAATTGTCATAACTTTCGCTTTGATCATCAGATTGAATTTTTGTCAAAAGTTACAGAAAGAGGACGGACTGTAGTTATTTTGGGTGTAATTTTCAGAATCTAAGGTTTAAATAGTGACCTGCAGTGTGTCGTACAAGTTCGCTCTATTGAACTAGTCTATACTCAGGTCATCATGGGAGATTTGGCATAACTCTTCATTGGAGAATTTAATCTTGATCAGACTTGCGGGGTTAGAAATATTACTCAGAGGGTTACCACAAGAAGAAATTTAAGACCTGTGACATCCAAATTTACAGAGATACATCAGATTCAATATCGAGCTCCTACAAAGTGAAAAAATGTGTGTAGTTTTTTTTTAATTTTTTCATAAGCTTGGTTTGAAAAATTAGCTTGAAGGAATTCAAAGGGCATAGTGAAGCATTATTATTGGTAATTGATGCCTCGAAGAAAGAAAATGGAAACACCTAGTAAGCAACCTAAAACTCTAGCATGACTCATGAAAGAAGAGGAAGAAATGCAACATGATATATCAAAATTACAAGACCAAGTGCAACAAATTTCACTCGCATAAAAAGTAACAGAAACTAAGATGGATGGTTTAAAGAAAGAGGTAGAAGCTAAGATGGATGGTTTAAAGAAAGGCATAGAAGCTAAGATGGATGAAATGGAAGCTAATATGGACGATGTGGAAGCTAAGATGAATGGCATGGAAGATAAGATGGAAGAATTGAAGATAAATTTGAATAAGTTGCTACAAGAAATGGTCACTAATGGTGAAAGGGTAGTAAAGGAAACTCAGGATGAGAAAAAAAGAAAGGTTAATCATGATTTCATAGACTCTAATATTGGATTGAATACCCACCATGTTCCAAAAATAGATATGAGGAAGCTTGATGGCAAGGATCTCGGAATGTGGATACTACAGATGGAGCAATTTTTCAATCTCCATAATGTGAAAAACACACAAAAGGTATGTATTGCAACTTTATATTTGGAACCAAATTAGTTTGTATGGTATC
>APFE030296980.1:35562-61367 GCA_000404065.3 Pinus taeda
TCTAAGGTTCAAGCAATGGAACATCACATCGAGCATCAACAACAAGTTCTCCAACTCTTAAAGGATAACCTCACGTTGGCGCAGAGTAGAATGAAACAACAGGTAGATCAACATCACAGTGAAAGAAGTTTTGATGTATGTGACTGGTTATTCCTATGGCTACAGCCATCTAAAAAAAATGTCCCTCAAGCAAGCTAAGAAGGATAATAAATTATCACCAAAGTATTATGGTCCATACAAGGTGTTGCAAAAGATTGGTACTATGGCATACAAATTGGAGCTTCCTGTAGCTTCCCAAGTGCACCCAGTTTTCCGTGTTTCATTCATTCCGATGTTTCTTGTATCATCAAGTTATCCATAATCAATTTTTTTAGAAGCTTTCTTCTTCTTATTTTATTCAAAAACACCAAATACATCCTCGAATATTTTGTTTGCATATTCATATTTATCAATAGTAATTTTTCTTACTTCAAGTTATTTGTTGTCATAATATACCCTCCTTCTTAACTAGGGAGATATACCTTTATCCACACTCCCTCTTTAACTTTTAGAGAGATCAACCACTTCCTTCTTCTATGAAAATAGAGAAGATTCAAACTTTCATGACTTCATCAAGGTCATCTTCACATCATCCTTATAGATTTATTCATCATATGTATACATATATCTTCATTATCTTGAAGATTGTTTAGTTGAGAAAATTCCATAGCAAGTACAACCAAATACATATATAGAAGCATGAAGTTAACAATATCAAAGTTATGTCAATATAATGGAACCATCAAAACAATCAAATACTTTAGACATCAAATACCTAGACCTAGATAGGAGACATATACTTCTAAACTTCAACTTATTTGCTAGGGTTTTGTTACAAAACCTAGAATACAACATAAAGCAACTTAGATCAGTCTCATTCTATTTAGGGCCTTAATATTATTTTCAGAGATATATGACAAATTACACTATGATCCAATACAAACCCTATATTTCATATTAAGGACACAAAGCCTTAGATATCAGTAATTTAATCAAATAAAAGTTCTATTATGCATCCAATGTTTTAGACTTTACTAAGGTTTTATGCAAACCCTAGACTAAATCATATCAAAAACATTATCATCATATCCTAGAATATCAAACTTCTACTACGGTCTAGTTACAAACCCTAGAATTTACAAACTATGAGCATCAACACTTAGATTAGAATATGTACATATCTAGGATTTCATAATCATGAACAAACATATCATACAAATATTAATACATTAAAGTTAGACATACAACAATTTTGACCAGGCTAGAGTTTCAATTAGATAGACAAGCATACACCTATGGCTTCATGATTAGGATCTTACTATTGATATTATAAGGGTTTTTCTCATAAACCCTAATTCATCAAACCCTTAATATATAGGGATTCAACACATAACTTTTAGATATGAAACCCTAAAGGAATAGGGCTTTATTATTATAACAATACCAAGAATCAATACAAGAAAATATGATTTTTATTCTACATCATTAACCCTAAGTTTCATAACTATAGACATACCCTTAGGTTAGCGTTTTATAGAGAACCTTTTAAGGTTCCATATGAACTATAAAAATATAATGAGGGTAGATTCAATATAATGATTAATCACCCAAACAAGAATTTCTTACGATTCAAAACCCTAGACATGACAATGTTAGTAATGTAGAAAAAAATTAAAAGAAGAATGATCGTACATTTATATAAAGATATCTTTAAATATTTATAAACTAAGACATGCCTTGGGTTATTTCTTAAAAAAAATTATAGGACATCAATGCTTGAAGGGTTACAATAGAACTTCTTTCATACTTCAAGTCTATCCTTTGAAGTATTCTCCATAATCCTTGAGAAATTAGCAATATTTCCTAGCCAAGGAAAAATATAAAGAGAAAGATTATTAGAATATAATACAAAACACATCTTGATAAGAGAGGGAAACCAAACATGAAAGATAATACAAGGAGTAAGATACTTATCTTTGGTAGAATGGTGAGGGCTCCTTCTTAATCCAATCTTGAGGGATACCTACAAATTTATAAAAATAAAAAGGTTTTCTTACAATACCTGTTAGACCTAAAAATTCTAGAGATCAAAACATAAATGAAAACAATTCAAAACTTAGATTAGAATACCAAGGGAGGATATGTGTGAGGGAGGACTTAGTAGTATAAGTCCTTGCATTTTTATTCTTCTTTAACCTTGTTCTTTTTTTATGGTCCTTCATCAACAACATTTTCTTGATCCCTATTTCTTTTCTTATTTCTTGGATTTTCAAGACAATGACTTTGGTAATGTCCCAACTTGTGGAAATTATAACATTCAACCTTGGATAGGTCCATTTTATTCTTTGGTCCTTTGAACTTTTTGAAAGATCCATCCTTTTGTGATGAGTAGAGTAAGCATTCAAGGTGTTTTATTCTTCATTCCCCTTTTTGTCATTAACCATCAGTATTCTGACTTCTTCTTGGCTAAATGCATTCTAAATTTGTTCAAATGTTGGCATATCCTTCCAATTGTTGAGTCCTATTTCAAAAACACTGTAAGATTTAGGTAGTCCTAGAAGGGCAATAATTACAATCTCGTTTTTTGGGACAACTTCATCTATTTCTTGGATTTCATCCATGATTCTAGATATCCTTATAAATTATGATGAAACAATATCATCATTTATCATTTTGACAATTCTTAGTTCATTTTTGAGGCTTTTTATTTGACCAATGTTCTTGATTGTGAATAACTTGGAGAGAGCCTCACACATTTCTTGAGCATAATCAATGTTGGAAATGTATGGAATTAAGTTATCCTTAACTCCATCCACTATTAGATTCATAGCCACGATTTCAAGTTCTCTAAACTTCACTTTATATGCATTACTTTGATTCATCAGTAGGCTTCTCGACTCTTCCTAGAACAAGATCTAAGACTTTATCCTTTTGGAGAATGAGATCTATTCTCTTTTTCCATGACCTTTAGTTGGAGACTCCTTCTAGTTTGAGTTTTTCATGTTGATATCTTCTATTTCTAACCTTGAAACTCCTTATTCTCCTTAAAGCTTCCTTTTTTCTTCCTTATTTCACCTTAGCTTTGAAACCATGTTAGAAAATTAGAAAGGAAGAAAGATTTTCTAATGTTGATAATTACTTGTGATATTATTATGTTCTTATTAACTTTCTTTTGTTCTTATTTTAGCTTTATTTCATCAAGAAATTATCAAAAGAAAAATATGAAGATCAGGGACACCAAATGTAGGGAAACAACTAGGGCTAAAATCCCTAAATAGGGGAAATCCTAGTTAAGAACTCTTATTTCAGAAATTCAGATTGAGATGGACCAAGACCCTAGACCAATATACCTTCCTCCTCCACCATGTCGACCTTCCAAGATGACGTCCTAGTCTCTTCTTATCCAATAGCTTTAGCCCAACAATAATCCAGTCCTTAAACTTCCTAATTGCATAATTTCGAACCCCAACAATAGAATTTCAGCCTCCCAGTAACTACATAATTTCGTACTCCTTCCAGCAGCTGCACAGCTTCATAGGTGTGAGAAAGGGAGAGAAAAATTTGACCTCTTATGCTTGTGAGAGAACTTCTTCTTAGTTATCCTTCTTCCTCTTCTTCCTTGAAATTCACACCTTTTCTAGACCCAGAAGATGTAAATCAAACTTGTTGTGAGTGACTCCGAAATGAGGTTGAGTTGTTGCCTTTATATAGTGATTCTACTACCTAGATTTAGGCCGACTTGTCTAGATTAATGCCGACTTGGTGGAGGAGGCCTAATTGACCTATTTTACAATAAAATAAATTTCTTCTTTGAAAAATAAATCCCAAGAAGGGTTCTTTACAATATGACATGTACAAGGACACTTGACATAAATCCTAGAATTCTTCAATGGAGACTTTGATCTAAAAACAATTGACCCAAGCATGAAACCCGTGCTTTAAAAAGTCAATTATAGTAATAATGAAATTTCATTTTTCTTCTTTTGAAAAATACATTATATTTTGACTTGAATACACAAATGAAGACACAACCTAGTTACATTCTTTACTATAACACGCATGAAAATGTGCTCAAAGGAAAATTGGAAAATTCATTTGCAATCAAGGATTTGGGTGCTGAAAAACTAATCCTCAGTATGAGAATGACTAGATACTGTAAAAAACACAAATTAACATTGTCTCCGAGTGAGTACATAGAAAAGGTGCTGGAAAGATTTAATATGGAGAATGCAAAACTAGTCAGTACAAATTTGGCTACCCGTTTTAAACTAAGTAAGGAGATGTGTCTAAAGACCCAGGAAGAGAAGGAATATATGTGCAAAGTTCCATACAAATCAGTTGTTGGAAGCTTAATGTATGCATTAGTCTGCACAAGACCTGATATTGCACATGCATTGGGAGTTGTAAGAAGGTATATAAATAATCAGGAAAAGAGCATTTGATGGTAGTGAAGTGGATTCTTAGGTATTTGAGAGGTACCACAAGTCAAGCATTATGTTTGGGAGTTTCAAACATTTCTCTATAGGGATATGGTGATGCATATATGGTAGGTGAGAGATATAAAAATAGGAACACCATAGGGTATGTGTTTACTGTAGGTGGAACATCTATCAATTGGGTTTCAAAATTGCAAAACATTGTTGCACTTTCAACGACAGAAGCAAAGTATGTTGATGCTATAGAAGCTAGTAAAGAAATGATTTAGTTACAAAGGTTTATGAATGAGTTGGGAAAGAAGCAAGGGATGAACAAGTTATATAGTGACAACCAAAGTGTCATTCATCTTGCAAATAATTCAACCTTTCATTCTAAGAATAAACATATACAAATCAAGTATTATTTCATATGGTTTGTTTTGGATGAAGGACAATTGAAGTTGGAAAAGATACACACTAGCCAGAATCCTATAGATATGTTGACAAAGGTTGTAACCATAGATAAATTGAGTTGCTTCTCAGTTTCAGTTGGCCTTCAATAACGATGATGAAGACAAGAAACAACCAGGTCCAAAGTCGAAGAATTTCCCAACAAGTGAAGCTATGATGGAGTTGATATAATCAGTCTCCAAGTGGGATATTGTTGGATGTGGAGCCTGATTATCTTCCTAACTTAGAGGTCTTGTTTCAACCATGTTTGGATCCCAATCCTCGACAAGGGGGGGGTGGGGTTCTGAGTGTGGGGGGGCTTGCCCCAAAATATTATTATATGGGGGGTCCAAGGGGGACGAGGGGATGCATTTTTAGAGTGCCCCTCCCCACCCCCCCGGTGGGGGTTTGAGGGAAGCATCCCTGAAGCTAAAAATAGATGAAAATTTTCCTTGTAAAATATTGTAATTTCATAGTTAATTTGGGTCATTCATTAGGCAGATGATCTGATGGTAGAAGTTAGGTTAATTTAGGGTTTTCCCCTAGAAGGCAATCCTCAATTTTTATAAGGTGATTGTATTGCAACTGTGTAATATTATTCTGAGCAAGAAAGAGAGAGGAGACTATGTGAGAGCGAAGAGGAAATTACAATGAATATGTTCTAGGTTGTATCTCTTCATTTTGCTGGATAATACAAAAGGAAGGATTGGTTGTTTCTCCATCAACGTAGCCCAAATTAGTTGAACCACATATATCTATGTCTCTCTTGTTTCATATGTTTCTGTATTTGTGTTTCTACTATATTTTGTGTATTTCATTTCTCCATTAATTAATTTCTAATACACACCATGTACCGACCAACAAAAAGAATTCTCACTTAGTCACATGAATTTATTTATCAACTTTCTATGAATTTGGAAATGTTTAACAAACCATCACAAGATACAAGTGTTGAAGAAAAGTTGTTTATGATTCAATACTTGATGTTGAAAACAATTCAAGAAAAAAAAATAGTTCAAAATCTATGATCTCTAATCATTGTAGAAGGATCAATTTCTTTCATGACTATCTGTTTGAGGAATATGGTAGTGGTTAATACAAAGACATCACAAAAGTTTGTATCATAAATTGCTTCATGATTATGGTATCTATGAAATGTTAGAGAGACTCATGGTTGATGGTGTTTAACTAGGAGATGGAAATAATTATAAAACCATTGAAAATTCCTATACCCATTTGTAATATCTGGTACAAGAAGCATGATGATTCTATAATATTGTTTCTTCAAGATATCAAAGTAACATATCAACTAGAAACCACCCAAATTGAACGATTCTACCAACCCTGTGTAGAATTCACATGTCACCTCAAAAATAGCCACCTAAGAAAAAATAACCACAAACTCAAAAATAGAAACCTAAGAAAAAATTAAGAAATTAATAAAATAATGCCATGTAAATAAATTTTTAACATATCATTTTTATTATTTTACTTTTATCAAAATTGCCCAAATAAATGTGACGGTATCAAATTACTATATATATAATATATATATATAATATAATATATATATATATATATATATATATATAATATAATATATATATATATATAATATTAAATTAGTTTATTAGCACAAGATTCAATAAAATTTAAATTAAAAAGATAAATTTTAAATTTAAATTCGTTACATGTCATAAAAAACACACTCAACCCATGATTTACCTTTCATTAAAAATATTCTCGATACTATAAATTTTATAGAGTAATATATTGATTTTATTTTTAATATTTAATCTAGTTTTGGGTCACTTAGGCACCATTCACACTTAAGGTATGTAAATTATAGTATTAAAAAATTTGTGAGTGCCTCGTCACACCTGTATATCTTTTGAGTTTTAATGGATTTTGATTGGCTTACACATTATGACATGGAAATTCAATGTTAACATTCTAAAATCAAATTTCCTTTAATGTCAAGAAGAGAAATGGACACCATTTTCCACCTCTGACTTTCCCAACTATAGGGTTGTTTTCCATACCCCCTTGTAGAGACAACATATGGTATTTGAATTGAAAAATTACAACCTTCTCTATACAATACAAAAAGGATTGTTCATATAGCTAATAGATACATATGCTATGGGTTTGAAAATTTTGAAAAATATTTAATAATGATGCTCAATGGTGATATCTAGAGTAAAATTTCTCTTTTTGGTCATGAACAAGTTGCCCCAAATAATCTCAAACAAACCCAAAATCAAGATGAAACACCATAAGGAAAAACAAATTATTTTGGAGAGCTTTGAGGACAAGGTTTTTTTTAAGGGAAGGAAATGTTATATATAAAATAATAATAAATTAATGACAATAAATAAACTAAATAGATTATTTAAAGGGTCATGATGGAAAGGTCATGATTCCTCGTAAAAGGGCACCAAGGCTATATTCAAGTCAGGTCTACCCCATTGTAAAACAATCTCATTCATATCTTATACAACTATACATATATTATTGAGAAAATGATTCTTTTACTCAACATATTTCATCCTGTAATTTTTTAGTCATATTTCTAATGTCGAGCCACTCAAATATATTGTGAAGATAGTCATTTTTTTGGTAAGAAAAATTCACTCTCAGATGCAATTTGAAATTCAAGGATGATCTCTTAGTGTTTGGTTGAAATTAGTGGAAGAAACATTTTAGAGCCATTTTATACCCTTTTTTATAGATATTATCATTATTGCATAGATTTTGTTTATCCATTTGTTATCCTAATAACTCAAAACCCCATTTTTCCTGAGAAAAGAGACTTGTAAATTTATTTATCAATAGAGGAACAAAGTTACATTATGTATATGTTGAACACATTTAAGTATTAACACCTCACACCAAAGAAGGAAAAATGGCCAAGCAAAAATTAGGCATGTTGGCCCACCAAGAACCCTAAATAGGGAAACCAAAATATAGATAAAACCCTAAAGGGTTCATAAAAAACTACAAAACCCCCAAAAAAATGTTGGCCAAGTAACAAGCCATAAATAGGGCACATGCCGCTCAGTAAGCCCTATCCAAATGGCTGAGAGAAGGCCACCAAAAAGGAAAATGAGCAGCCGCCCAACTAAAGACCCCACGACAACCTAGGTGGGAAAAGGTATGAGGACAATGAAGTGAGCAAAGCGACACAATTGGAAGAGGAATGAAATAGGGCTAACAATAGAGGCCACCTGAGCCCACTTGTTGTAGTGTTTTTGTAGAAATGGGATATCAAAAGACACCTTCTTAGCAGTTGGCTTTTCCCTGCAAAAAAATACAAGTGGTTTGGTTGTTTTCAGTGGAAAAGCATGAAGAAACAAAGCATTGCAAATGGTGAAAACAATGCATATACAAACATAAATTAAAACAAAGAGATAAACACACAAATACTACTTAATGAAGCAAACAAGTCAACATAATTATGGAAAATGGCTCCCTTTGTAGACTTCTGGTGGTAGAATATGAATACAAATAGTATAATAATAAATACTTGAAGACAAGTCTTTGAGCTATGGTGCTCCAAAATCCTCCGCAAGGTGGTTCCTTTCTTCACTCTCTTTGCAAGCTTCTCTTCTCTATCCAAGAAGTATCAAGGCTCTATCAATGGTGAAATCCTCTACATAGTATAGTGATGGATTGCTAAGAATAAATATGGCAACACAATAGTGCTCTACTTCTTCTGCTTCAAAAATGAAATGAAGGGTTACTCTGGTAGAAATTTGGCCAATATAAAATTGTCTTCCCTTTGGCTCTCCCATGGCCTGTTTATATAAAAAAAATTGAATCCCTCTTCCCTCTCTTGGTTCATGATTGAAAATGACTTATGAGTAGGACAAGAGGATCCCTTTGAGAGTTGCATATCTTTTGGGTGACTCGAATTTAGTTGTACTTGACTGAAATCCTGTCAGGGAATCATCTTTTAAGTGTGGGAAGTGGTCCCAAATTTACTAGGCCGTTCATTTCTTCGACATGTGACTATCGAAGGGAAAGGTGAAAAATCATAAATTTTTAATTCAATGTACATTGGACCTTAGGAGATATTAATTTTTTTTTAACTTCATAATGTCTTCAACTAGAAATTCTTCACTTTTGCATTCTTCTAGATGACTTTGGGCATCTTTTGGATTGTAAAAATATGTGTACAATTTTTTGGTGTTAACAGTTCCCCCCCTGATGTATGAGGTTATGAGAAAACATATAGAAAAAATACATCATGTTTCCTTTCCTAGTTGAGGGTTTGATCAACTTCTAGAGAGAGATAATAACCTGTTGCAGAGATGAGTAGGGAAACAACCTTAACTGAAGATAAAAGATAACCACGCTCTGAAAAAGTGCTTATATGAGGTGGGCATGTCCCATGCTCGTTATGATGGCTAGTGACTATTTATTACAATTAAACATGAAATATTCCTGTGAAGTTAGTGTTGGAATGGTTGACATGCTAATAGTTGATGATGATAAGTGTTGACGCCCTTGAGGGCTCTTATGACACATAGATGGAGTCAAGTGCCCCCATGCATCAAGAAAAGGTAAATAAATGTTAGAGTGATACTATTTTGGATGCATGGGTCTTCGACTATTGGTACCTCCCATGCATCAAGATGCAAGAACTACTAAGTGAGGTGTTAAGTGATGTGTGGGTCTTTGACTAAATGGAAGAACTGCAATGGTCATAAAGTATAATACCACCCTAACATGAGAGCTTATGTTGGTGTCAAATGTTAAGGGGATCGATGACATCAATGGACAATAGTGATTCCCATTGTGCCACACGAGGATGTATTTGAAAGGGGAGAGCACCCAAAGTACTGCCTTGATCCTAGAAAATGGGTGTTGAAGTCGACAATAAAGAGGCATCAACCACCCAAAATGCTGATTCGGAAAATTAAAATGTGTAGTGAAACAAATTCTAATAAGGTGGGTCAAAAAGACATGATAAAGAAAATTGACGATATGAATGGATATGGAAAACTTACTTGAGGTTAGAGCTATAATGTGAGTGGTGGTAGTCAAAACCATTTTTTCTGAGGGGAGTGGCCCTAGAGTTGGTAGGACATCCAAGGTAGGTGTGAGTATGTTATAACTAGTGTGAAGATGGTGAATGAATGTGGATTATGTGTGAGCTTTGACCTTGGATGGTTAGGGACTGCCACTGGGTACAAGGCATTAAAATATGGGTGGGAACCATTTTCCTAAAAAAAATTGTACACTTGCCAAAAGAATGTAAAGGTGGTTTGGGATGTACATACATAGAGATGGGTGCCCCATGAAAACAATGACCTGCATGATGATGGAGGTAAAGTTTACTTTTTGGAGGGCAGGGACCCATTTGGTTGGTCTCGCTACAGGGTTGATGAGACGAATGAAGTGACGCAAATGATCTTATGCTATATGGAGGGATGATAGGCCCAATGTAGAATGTGGAAGAGCATTTGTCTTTATACGTCACAAATGAATAAGGTAGCCCAGGAGTAGGGTTGGTTAATAATAAGTGAAGGAGAGACAAATGAGGCTAATATTAAAGGCATGAAAGTGAGATGGCTCCCATGACATAATATATGGTGATGGGTTCCAAATAAAATGTTGGGGTGTTGACGGTACTGGAAATCCATCAAACAAAGGGGTCTCCCAAATCTGAAGTCCCAATTAGACCTTACAATTTTTGGAATAGGAGCCCCATCCAGAGTATTGACTTGGTTTCCATATAATCTTATAGATTTTCTTTGGCTCTAACTACCAGCAAGAGAGAGGAGTGCAAATGTTCCTTCGAAAAGAAAGGGGGTGTGCCTGATGAGTGTTTGGTCATATGTGTGTCAATGTTCTTTTAGAGTGGAGGGGGAGGAGAAGTGAGCCTCTAAGAGAGGTAATAGTACCACCCTAATAGAGACACACATAAATAAGAAGAATCTATTCAACATCAAGCAGAATAGTCTAAAAAGATGCGAAAAGCATTGCAAATAATACAACAAGGAAGATCTGTCTAATATCCAACATAATAGTCCACAAGGGCACGACACTGATAATAATAATTACAACACATTCTCAATATGATAAGTACCAAAATAATCAAAATATTTTAACTACTTTAGCATAGATGAAAGAAAACATGAATTACAAACATGCACAAAATAGCCTTACAAATATCCATAATCCATGCATGAAGAATGTGCTGGCCATAAGGCTTCTAATATTAAGTAAAAGTTGCAAGACACATGTATACAATGAACACCACTAGCTCCAATAGTGGACCATTGGAGCCACTCCTTGCTCCTCAAAAGAACTAGTCTATCTCTCTAATTCCTTTCGAGAGGAGCCAAGGTGAAAAGTCCCTTTCTCATACAATGAGGGTGTATATATAACCAATGGGGTGATGCTTCACCTCCCTTGCGACTCTTTGACTACCCTCATGACTATTTTACTTCCTATGACTTTTCAAATTTAAATGACTCTTCATTTTTTGTACATGTCCTTTGGACTTCCACTTTACAATACATTTTTAAGAACAATTACATAATCCACCACAACGATGTGGCATATGATGACTCATGATAAGACATGACATGTCACTGCTAACATGGACTGCATGATGACATGACAATGTCAATCCATTCTTTGCAGCTTCTTTGTCTTCAACAAGAGATGTGCAATACTTCATCTTCTTGAGAGATATGATTTATTCTTCATATCCACCATCCAAAGGGTTGTGAATCAGATGGAGTCTTCATGTGGTTCTGATCTTTGATCTTTTGTTGTAATCTAGTGTTCCTTAATCTTCTTACTTGATGATCATCTTACTTCTTCAACTCCATATATGTCTTCTAGCATGTCCTCCTTCTTCATCTCCCTCTTCATCACCTTCTCATAACATGATAGAGTACTTGCATCTGCAATTCACTCATGAAAAGAAGACATCAGTGCAATAAACCCCTAGTCTTAGATGGCACATGTAGATCCATTGTGTTCTCTCAAAATCAGGCCCTGGAAGGCTGCAGACCAGGAAGACTTCAAGTAACTGTTTCAAACCTACTTTAGGCTGAGGCTTAGCCTCCCCAACCAGAGAGGGCTCTCTCAAAGGGTTAATGTTTTTTATTATAGTTAAGATGGCTAACTCTTGTGAAACAAAAGTAAAAATATGAATGGTGGAAACACATTTAGCAACTATCCATTGGGCTTATGGAGTCAACATCATTTCAGTACGACAATGGTATTAACCTTACATAGAAGTCAAGGCATTCAACATTCAACACATTCAGAACATACCAAAAACATATGGGACCACACAGTCTATGAATGCATACATGAAGTTAGAGCACTCTAAGTGAATTCTAAGTGATTACAAATTCATACCACTGCAAATATTAGGAAAAGAATAACACAACACATTCTGAACATCGAATCCCTCCTCAGTCCTCAGAAGTAAAGCCAATCTTGTATTACTAAAACAGAGTCTTTACATGAAGCCAAATATCAAAGCTTTTTTTAATAAATTTCCAACGCTTGGTACATTGCTCCTTCTTGTATATATAGAGTTCTTTTACAAGGCTGAGATTCCTCCTCCAACATGAGGGGAACTCGAATTCTACTTCTTATGACACCTATTCAAATTCTAACTACCTATTAAAAGTAACAAACTGCTAACTGGACTTTTTAGAGATCTATGTCAAATAGGAGTCTAACTCCATATCATGCTAATAATAGCCTTAATTACAATCATTCTCGTTCTTTGACAAGTGGTATTTTTTTTAGTTTGGTTGTGGTGGATTTTCGAAGCTCCATACTGGTCCTCAATTTCCCATCTTCTCCATTTGCCTGAAAAGTAGGGAACTGCCCCTGTTTATCTGCCTTTGGTTTTCCTCAAAGATATTCGAATCCAATGAACCATACCCTTCATCTTTGATTATGCAAAATATATCAGAATGCCACATCCTTGATGTGTTGTCAACCTTTTCCATGTGTGAAGACAAAAGCTCCTCCAAGTTGTCTGACATATCATGGACTGTAGTAAATATGATCACTTTATAGCAAAAATTTTAGAATTGGGTTCGAATAATTATTTCCTCCACCTGTCTTGACCTTGTTGAAAGTTGATACCTTTAGATTATCCTTTGAAGATATTCCTTTTTCAAAATTTTCCCTCGGTCTCTCAAAATCTGTTGACTGAGTTTTCAATTATGTAGCTTCAGCAGTTTCGTAGCGTGCTACGAAACTGTTGTGCACTAGTCACCATCTTCAGCAGTTTCATAGCACGCTACGAAACTGCTAGGTAATTCCCAAAACACAGTTTTAACCCAAAATTTTGCTATTTTGAGCCTCTTGATATTTAAACATCCTTTTCAATTGCTCCAAAGCTTTTCAAAACTGAGTGAAAATGTATGATCTTCAAGAAATATTGTAACAAGGAAAACCATCAAAATTTGAAACATAACCTTACTTGATGTGTGACTTCTTTAAGGAGATTCTTTCTGCTGGCTTAACTGTATCTTTAAGTCTTCAATTTGTTTCTTCATGACTCTGATCCCAGTTCTCAGGTTTGTATTGACCTTTCTGATGAATTGCGCTTCCTTTATTGCAGGGACAGTCCAACTATGGAATTGAACATTAAAATCAACCACCTCGAGTATTTGAAATGTTTTTTCCTCCCACCGAGCTTGCATTTGGTTAAAATAAGCCTCCTTGATTGCAAATTTCCTGGAAGCTTTCTTCAGTCTAGCAATTTCAAAGTTTGCCAATTCCAACCTCCTTTTCAACTCTTCCACACTATCTTCTTCTTGAAGGGTAACTGCTTTGCTTTTATCTTTTCCTTCATGAGGCTGTATTGCCTCCCCTGTTTCATATGCTCCTGGCAATATCTCCTGTATGTCTTTGAAATTCCTCATTATGGGTCTTCTTGGCCTTAAAACAAATTTATCAACTGGATCATCGAACCTGAGATTTTTCAAGGCTTTATTTTTCTTAGCCTTGTCTTTTCCTGACTCTATCACGTCTGCTTGAACCAGGGGATATTATTCAATATCAATTGCCTGCAATATGTCATTAAGACTTCCCTTTGAAACCGGGGTGTCTTCAGTCACCACTGATTTGCCTTTTTCTTTAGCTACCTGGCTCCTAGTCCTTCTTTGAACTCCTTCACCTGTGCTTGACTCATGTGCACCTTCTTTGCCCTGAGCTTTCCCTTTAAGGGATTGTTGGGGTGTATCCTGGAGAGCCAATGGCTGGGTGGATTCTCTTACTTGTTTCCTAGCCTTCAACTTTGAAAACCTCCTAGATCTTATTTCTGCCTGATGACCAGTCATTGTTGGAAGATCTTTTACAGGTTGAGGACTGAGACCGGTCTTGTTCTTGAAACCAAACATGAATATGAATGTGGGCCAGTCCCTACCTACCCTCTGGAGTTCATGTAGAACAATCAACTTAACCAATCCATGGTGAAACAATGAATTCTCACAAGCCTCTTTCCTTAATTTCACCTTATCACACATTTTGCTTAGGCTACGGAATAAGAAGAAAGGTAAATCAATAAATGTCTTCCCTGTGAAATGCAACAGTAGTTTGAAATGATATGGATACACCTTATTGTATCTCCCTTCACAGGTAAGGTACTTTTGTATGTAGGTGAGCAAATTGGTGTATGAATCCTTGACATTACTCCTAGGAACAGATTTGTTTAAATCGAAGTTAAAGAACTCGTGCTTCATAAATTCTTTACATGGGTTTATATCGAATTTGAAATTCTTGAGCCAAGTTTCTTGCCCTCTTGGAATCTCTGTAACTGTGGATATTATGTCTGGTGAGACCTGCAGTTCAAGCATACCAACCTTTGAATTCAGTCCTGTGAAATTCAAGGCAAATTCCTTGGTGACCTGTGCATGACCTCCCTGGAGTTTCTTGCAAAAATTCCAGCACCCAACTTGCTTGAATGCATGCTCAACTTCCCTATTCCTCAAGGTTATGTCTAAACCTTCAGGTTCAGTCCTTAAACACCTACCTGACCTGTGATTCTTTCTCTCTACAGACCCCTCCATGAATCTCCAGTGGAATGATACATTTGATGACCGACTCTGTTTCAATCTTTGATCTCTGCCTCGCTTGATATCTAATGCATTCAAATTGAATGCTTGTAGATTTGTCCCTTATGCAATGAATGCAATCATGACTAAGACTGTGCATACCTAAATTTTCTTGGATCTTGCAATCCAAGTATACCAGAGTAACTAGTGACTGTAATGATGGAGATAAGCAGTTATACCTAATATGTGGAGTGTATAAGCTGACAGTGGATGATGCAACCATAATTGGACTTGACAGATTTGACAGTTGGGAAAGATTTGTTGTGGATTGCACGAATCTTCGATTTCGTAGCACAGTCAGTGTAAAATTTGAAATATGTGCTATGAAATCACCTAAAACATGTTGTGCTGCGAAACTGCTAAAAAGGATTTATGCACTGCGAAATCACCTAAAAAGCTTTATGGCACATAGTAACCTTTGAACCAAACTGACACATGGTTATGAGACCGGTGATGAATGAGAATGCATAGTTGACTCAAGACTCCTAAGACTCAGACTTTGAGGAAAACAAAAATCAAACTTAGACTAGCACCAACCTTTACCATCAAACTATGTGAAAATTTTGGCATTAGAATTCTTAAGTGATAACACATTGATTGAGCTGAAAATGGGTTATAGATTGAGGAAGAGACTCAGTGACTGCACAATTATGCATCTTAGGCAGTTAAGGGTCAGGCTTGAGCCTTGAGATTGTGCAATGCACTGAAAACTTGAGGTTAAGGGCTTGAACACTGATTTTTCCCATTGTGAAGTTTTGGAAGACAAAGGAGCCTAAGTGATTACGTAATTGTGTAGTTCTGAAAGACAAAAGAGCCTAAGGGATTATGTAATTGTGTAGTTCAAGAAATCAGGGAAATGTGCAGTTCAGGATGGACTATGCAGGAAGATTGCACAATTTTAAGGCTCAGTGAGTTAGGTTGCATGGTTTTGCACTATTTCTATCAATTGTGCAGTTCTAGGAGGAAGAGGAGGTCAGGTGATTGTGGAATTATGTAGATTAAGAGCTCAAGGGATGGGATTGAGGTCTGAGACTATGCAATGCATAGTTCAAGACTGGAATGGAGGGCATGGTTGCACATTTTTGGAGGCCAAGGCCCAAGCTTGAGAACTGAAATTATGAAATGCATAGTACTAGAAGGACAGTATGCCAGGTGATTGCATAATTCAGGAGCTCAAGACTAAGGCTTGAGGACTAAGACTATGCAATGTGCAGTGTTGGATTGGCTAGGGAGAAAGTTTGCATAGTTTTGGGACTTAGGGGCTGGGCTTGAGCACTAAGGTTGCAAAATGCATAGTTTTGGGAGGCAGTGATTGTGAATTGTGCAGTTCCAAGAGTCAAGGTTGTTTCTTGAGGAGTGATATTGTGTAGTGCACAGTTCAGGGGGCTGGATGAGGTTGAGTGGCTCGGTCAAGATTTTTTCGAATTTTGACTAGGTGTTGGATCAGTGAGAGGAAGCTGAATAAAAGCAAGAATTGAACATGATTTCTCTCTTGTTTCACTTGACGACACAACACAAAACACTTAGAACACATGAAAACATACTTTCCTCAATGCAACAACATTGCGACAAGCCATTCCAAGTGCGACACTAAAGATACACTTTGTGACGATAATGACAACACTTGTGAAACAGTGCATGAAACTTTGGAAATGAGTGCATAACATGTCTACATGATAAGAAAACTCATTATCACAAATATTTCCCTTTGAAATAAACCAAAACTCCACTTTACACAATAAACGACAATTTCCATGCCAAAAGACGAATCTTTCCATATGAAAATATAATTGCAAACGACACTTGTGATATGCGAACGATGGTGAAAACAAAAAATGTCAAGGTGAAGATAACATGAAAATGAAATTTAATAAAGGGAAATCAAGAAAAAATGACAGCTGAAAACATGAAAATGACACTCATGAAAACAAAGGTGTGCGAAGCAATAGTTTGAAAAACCTAGCGAAATAGATGTATGAAGTGCAACTAGAAGTGAGAAAATATTGATGTCAGTGTGCACTGACTGTCAAAATGGATTGGAAATCATACAAGCACAATCTTGATGGACCGTTCTATGCTTGTTCCAGCTTGCGTAAAAGAATGAGCTCATGCACTTGTTACATACTAAGCATGTGCGAGACAATGACTTTGACACTTCCAATCTGAGAAGGGAACTTAAAAGCATCAACTGATCGAGAATTGAATATAGAATGATTAATTGTGAGATCCATAGTAGGCTCTAAAATTAGAGTGTAGGCAAAATTTTGGAGGGTGTTTGTCGCAATGACAACACTTAGCGACACACTGGTAGAACTCCAACTTCTCTACCTTGGTCAATTCTTTCATGTAGGGTCTATTTCTCCAGGGAGTGTTGCTTCATCATTGATATTACCATGGCCTCCCCATTTACCTTGTGCATAAAAATAGTCCCCTTAATCCCTTTACTCGGTTAAACAAAAACATAAGGTCAATGATCACACAATGTTTCAAATCAAGGAAGGATAATGAAGTTCATGAGCTTTATATTTTCAGAGTGTAGTTTTTTCATCTCTAGTGTTGCTTCGCTACGAGAAGGCCTGGATAGTACCCTGTCAGAGTCACTTCATGAACAAAAACATTTATCTGCTGCTTGCGAGCCTAGAAAATACCCCAGCGGAGTTGCTTGATTCACCTCTCTATGCAGGAAGACTTTCTCTTCTTTCACCTTTATTTATTTATTTATATAGGAATGTGCATCAACACTTATTTATTTCATGGAATTAATAGGGATCCCAACTTATTGGGAGCAAGAGATGTTGTCCATTCAGAGAAGCGTATATAAGACCTTTCAAAATGGTTTTCTTGTTTAGATTTTCCACTTGTCCTTCTCTACTTGATTTGATCAATGTTAGACATTGGATAAACCAACACTCCCCATGTGTTTCGTGACATGTTCTTAACTTCATCTCATGGGTCCATTAACTCTAGCGATGCGTTTTTTTACTAACACCTACCAGTTTTGATCTAATGAGAATCGTGATTCCCAACAAGTGGTATCAGAGTGTAGGTCACAAGTTCAATACACACCCAGCCCATGTTGGGGGGATATTTTTGGACATTGGATAAACCAAAACTCCTTGTGCATTTCATGACATGGACTAACCACCTCTCATGGATCAACAAAATAATTTATTGACGGAAGGATCATATTTTTCGTCGGAACATCATCCACCAAAAGATGTAACGAAGACAAGGAAGAAGGACATAGATAGTTATCTCAATGTTGCAGTGTCACAAAGTCGTTTTCTATTTTTCCACATTCCCTTTCTATCCAACATGGTATCTTCATGCAAGGTCTCACAAAATGAAAGGAAAGACAACACACAACACGGGAACAAAACCAGAAGACAAGACAGAAAGTGGCTAAGAAAAACATGATGCGAAACCTAAACCAAAAGATAAAAGACAAACTACAGGAAATGAATGCAGGATGAATGTGTAGGTAAACTAAAATGCAACTAGACCTACTCCTAACCTAAATGACTAGAAGTTAGGGGTCGCGTATAATGGAATTTTTAATGTAGAAACTGTAATTGTTCCCGACCCACAATCACAAAGATGTGATCAATTAAAACAAATATAAAAAAATGTGCAATGGAAAATATAAGAGCTTGGATAACTTGCACAAAAAACTGAAGGCATTTCCTGTCAATAGAAAGATATGTCGTAGTTACTACTTTTAAACAATTCACATTCTTACCCTTTCTACGAGAACCATCATCCAACAAACCTCAGAAGCTTCTCGTGGATGTGTCTCCATCTAGAACAAACTCCATAAGAAGTGCCAGAAAACATCAAAACTTGTTATTTGTGACAAATCTTTGCAAGTAATATTGTTCCAACCATTCAACGATTTGATAATAAAATTTGTGACAATCCTCTTGAAAAACCTGAAATATTTGAAAATATGAATTTTAAATTAAAAACACAGAATCAGAATGAGAATCTTATGATGCAAAATAGATCTGATCATGTTCAAAAGGCTTGTCAAGATAGTGTGGACCTAACATAACCATAAACGAAGGTTGAAATGCCTCAGCTGCTTCACAAATATCTCAATAGTGAAATAAACCATAAAGAATAATCAATGTGAAACAAATGTCATCAAATATATTGGCAGGAAAATGATAAAATGAATGACGGTTAATATTATGCTCAGATGAATTGATTAAAGCATTAAATTCCCAATTAATAGTTAATGAAGATAAATCAATTTGAACAACTATGCTAATTCTCTAAACAATCGAACCAACTTCCTTGTAAGTCGAATGTGACAAACCATTTTCTTGTAATTGGTGACAAATCGTATAAGCATCGTAATCATCGAAATAATTTAAAAGGGATGCTAGCACAACAAACACATGAGACCAGTGAGGACATAGTGAATGGAGAAGAATTTGATTCATGCGATAACTCATGCATTGATTATCACTCAAGGATTTTAGGTGCGATGAATGTAAATATATATTTTTGAAACTCAACATTTATGTGTGCATTATAAGATCCATTGGTGAGCACCAATATTGCAGCAAGAACATTACAACTCCTGGGGCTAACAACTTTACTTCATCAACCCGAGGTTCATACAAACTTGGAGGTGATACTGTTGTATACACAAGTAGATGCAATGGGTCCACTCTTTTGTCACTCCTAAGCTGGGCTATATACCACTAGGGTTTCTCAAACCATTATTCTATTGATTTAGAAGGATTTTGATTACCAATTGAGAAAGGAGAATTTTACCCTAATTGAGAGAATTGAAATGCTACCTACTGCAGTAAAGAAAGACTGAAATAGATGCGTAAAACACACAACTAATCTACCTATTAGTTAATATACCTTGCTTCAGAAGAATTCTAAGCTAACACATGTGAAATCCTAACTAACCTAAGCATGAAATCTATTCTTAATCAAACACTTAACTGTTGTCTACTTGAATAAGCGTAACAACCATTTTTCTTTCTGTCTTTTTTTGTGAAAAAATGAATGCTAATTCTTCTTGATTGTATGGCAGGTGGGTTAGGTGTGGCAAGAGATGGTTGTGATGGGTTAGATGTCTTGGGAGGCAAGTAGGGGGCTTCTCCTATCTTTCATGATGCATCTATCACAAATTAGCCTCAAAATAGGCCGCTACAGGTTGTCCTACAGGATGTCTACATGATGTCCTAATTCACCTACAGGATCCCTTGTTTTCCTACAGGAACAAGCCGAAAGCATAAGGATTGATCTAGACAGTGGTATGGGGATTTGGGAAGGCGAGTGAGGGAAGGAATAAGGCAAGGGAGTGGTTAGGACTCCCTCAGAAGTCAAACCAAAGTTGTATGATGGTTGGATTTGCTCAACAAACATGACAAGTTGTCCTTGTGAAATGATAACTTGGATTATGGACTTAGTGGCTTTGGAAGATCATTGATGGGTAAGGTTAGGCTGAGGCTGTTGATATGAGGTCTTCCTGCACTATTGAAACTCCTGCAATATACACATCATTGTTGGCATTGGCCCATAAATCATGTCAAAACAAGAGAGGTTTACATCAACATAGGAAAACATAATTTCATCATTTATTTGCCTAGTTCATGCATGGAAATGCTTGCAGTCTATTGTGAAAGCAACATGAAATCTATTATAGACCTTAAGGTATCAAAAATGACACTTGCAACCTATCTTCTAACACTGAAATATGTTGGCCTAATTAGCAAAAAACCCTAAATTTCATAAGAAATTAGAATAAAATCCTTTTGGGCTGAATGAGGGTTTTTCCTCAAACCATGGTCCTTGAAGGTAGGAATGAGGCAAGATCCACCTATAATCAACCTTTTTTGATATTTATTTATCTCTCTAATGCTATTGTTAAAGCTACGCACAAAGGGAAGCAAACTAATCAAATTCACCAATACTTGCAACATAACAGTGCCAAAAATAAATTCAACAAGTAATCTATGAAATAATCTAAGCATATAAGTACATTAAGAGGAACCTCTGCTGCTGGGGTTGGGCCCTAACACAAGAGCTTCAACCCTTTGAGTCAACTCAATGTTGGATCAAGGGAATGTTCATTTTCATTAACATATCAAAAAATATATAACAATGTTTTGTCACAATCCTTCGACTAGAAAGTGCTTAGTTATCTTTCAAAAAAAATATGAATCCTAATGAAAAAGTGATGAGCACTAGTATTGCAGCAAGAATGTTGCAACTCCTGGGGCTACCAACTTTACTTCATCAACCTGGGGTTCATACAAACTTGGAGGTGACAGTGTTGTATACACAAGTAGATTCAATGGGCCCACCCTTCTGTCATTGTTGAGCTGGGTGATATACCACTAGGGTTTCTCAAACCAGTCTTCTATTGATTTAGAAGGATTTTGATTACCAATTGAGAAAGGATAATTTTACCCTAACTGAGAGAATTTAAATGCTACCTACTGCAGTAAAGAAGACTAAAATAGATGCTTAAAACACACAACTCATCTAGCTATTTGTTAAGATACCTTGTTTCAGAAGAATTCTAAGCTAACACATCTGAAATCCTAACTAAACTAAGCATGCAATCTATTCTTAATCAAACACTTAATTGTTGTGTACTTGAATAAGCATAACAACCTTTTTTCTTTTTGTCGTTTTTTGTGAAAACATGAATGCTAATTCTTCTTGATTGTATGGCAGGTAGGTTAGGTGTGGAGAGAGATAGTTGTGATGGGTCAATTGGCTTGGGATGCAAGCAGGGGTCTTCTCCTATCTTTCGTGATGTATTTCTCACAAATAAGCCTCAAAACAGGCCACTACATGTCATCCTACAGGATGTCCTAATTCACCTACAAGATCCCCTATTTTCCTACAGGAACATGCCGAAAGCATAAGGAGGGATCTGGACTATGGTATGGGGCTTAAGGAAGGTGAGTGAGGGAAAGAATTAGGCAAGGAAGTCGTTAGGACTCCCTCAAAACTCAAACCAAAGTTTTATGATGGTTGGATTTGCTCAATAAGCATGACAAGTTGTCCTTATGAAATGATAACTCGGATTATGGACTTAGTGGCTTTTGGTGATCATGGATGGGTAAGGTTAGGTTGAGGCTGTTGATATGAGGTCTTCTTGCACTATTGAAACTCCTGCAATGTACACATCATTGTTGGCATTTACCCATAAATCATGTCAAAACAAGAGAGGTTTACATCAACATAGGAAAGGAAATTTCATCATTTATTTGCCTAATTCATGCATGGAAATGCTTGCATCCTATTGCAAAAGTACCATGAAATCTATTATAGAGCTTAAGATATCAAAAATGACACTTGCAACCTATCTTCTAACACTGAAAGATGTTGGCCTAATTAGCAGAAAACCCTAAATTTCATAAGAAATCAAAATTCTGTCTTTTTGGGTTGAATGAGAGTTTTCGCTCAAACCATGGTCCTTAAAGGGAGGAATGAGGCAATATCCACCTGTTATCAGCCTTTTTTGATATTTATTTTTCTTTATAATGCTACTACCAAAGCTATGCGGAAATGGCAGCAAACTAATGAAATTCACCAATACTTGCAATGTAGCAATGCCAAAATCATTTCAACAAGTAATCTATGAAATAATCTAAGTATACAAGTACAGTAAGAGGAACCTCTACTGCTAGGGTTGGGACCTCACCCAAGAGCTTCAACCCTCTAATTCAACTCAATTTTGGATCAAGTGAATGATCATTTTCATTAAAATATCAAAAAATGCATAACAGTGTTTTGTCATAATCCTTCAACTCGAACATGCTTAGTTATCTTGCAAAAAAAATCCAAACCCTAATGAGGCTCTAGGCCTCCTTATTTATACAAATAAAGTTTCCAACAATTTCCTTAAATCTAGGGAGGCTTGGCTCCCAATCTCAAGAGAATCTGGTTCTTAACTATCACTGGTTCAGCTACCAATGATCCTCATGACTCGGCTACCTGCAACTCCGAGCTGGTGTGCTTTTATTGAGTGATCTTCGAATGAGTGAGGATTTAATGAGGAAGATCCATCTCCTATAATCTCTCCTCTTGTCTCATTTGAGTTCCTGCACCTTAATTAGCCATAATTTGCTCCCAAACACTTGCAATCAATGCACATTAGACCACTAGACATAACATCTTACTTTTACTCATCTCTTTAAGAAAAATATAATTAAAACATGTAAGGAATTATGAGAAAAGTTGATTTTAGTAAGCTTGGAGGTGTATTAGGGTCCATATATTTTACCCAATTATTATTCTTATCATCACCCCCTACTGAAAGTGTTGCTCATCCTCTAAGCAACTCAATCTATGTCCATGTCCTTCATTGCTCTAGTGGCTTCCGTGACATCCCATGCTTCTGTTGTAGTCTCTTCCTCCTGTCAATAAAATCCTACCTTCTTCTCTATATCTTCCCACGGCTTTCTTTCTTCTTCTTCTTCTATTCCTTCCAAAATTCCCAAAAGCAATGGTGGACTGAGCCTCAAGCCAGTCCAATTGACTTTGAGCCTTTGTAGTGCTTGCTTATACATTGGGGTTCTATTTAGTGCATCTCTCATTCTATCAGGAGAATGATATTCTCTGATTTTTAGGCTATAAGGCAAGGTGTTCCATCTCCTTTGGCAGGCTTATTGGCTGTCATCTCCTAGCAATCTGAACATGTCTTTAAAGTGTGTGATTGCACGTTCTTGTACAACAAGGTACCTTGGTGCAAGCTTGGGATCATTTGCAAATGAGGTTGTGGGCACTGATGATAGACATTGGGTTAGATTGTTCAGCTCTGATCATAAGGGGTTCTATTCTTCTTTTTCCATTACCTTTTTCATTTCTGTAGCTCTTGCCTCCTCATGATTCATGCATGATGCTAAGTCCATCAATTGCAAGTCCCCTAGCTTTGGATTTGGATCCCACACATTTAAATACGTTAAGGCCAAATTGTGTAGGTGAAACTCAGATATTTGTGCTCTATCTTCCAAGGTGCTTTGATCACAAATATAAATGAATTGTTTATAGTATTGGAAGGGCATAGTTCCTCTTTCTGCTAGGGTCTTTATCTAGAATTGTAGCCATTGTTCCTTGAGATACAAGGCATAAGACTTTGTTGGCATCCCGCACTAGATTGCCTCCATTGACAAACTAGCCATAGTTTCCAATTGGATTTCCCTTTCTTCTAGATGTCTCCTTAGCCATGTGTTATCAACCTTTAATTGATATTTCATCATTTCTACTCTGTCCCTTATGCTGCTCAGTTCTTTGCCCATCTCCTGCAATTTCTCCTCCATGTGGCCTATATCCTTTACCCCTTTTGATTTGACAATTTGAATCCACCTGTGTGTCCTTGCCCTCTCTTTTTCAAGTTCAAAGAATAGGGGAATTGAAAAATTATGCGGTATCACCCTACCTCCTTCAATGAACCTGTAGTAGGAGTTAAGGTTTGGTTGTGGACTAGGTTCTCTCAGTTCTTGGTCTTCTTCTTTTATTACTTGTTGAGTGATACCTTCCTGATATCTTTTCCATGTTTCATGTAGATTTGATAAAGTTTCCTATAGGGTGGCCTCTGCTTCCTATAGGTCTATTTGTGTCTCCTATAGGAGACCTTTTCCCTTTCATGAGGCTGACCTTGTGACAAGCCTCCTTACAGAGGTAACTGGAGATTTGGGAGAAGATTGTTTTGATGATCCTTCTCCTTCATTTTTATTTAGAGGGGTTTCCTTCTCTTGTTTCTTTGGTGAATCTCCAATGAAAACTGGATTTTTGGTGGGGGTTTGAGGTCTTCCTTGTCTAATCCTAGTTCTCTTTATTGTCCTTAAGTATAGTGGTGTTTGTCTTTGCCTCTTCCCCTTTGATTTCACAAGTGTACTTAGGATAGTAAGAGGAGCTGCTACCTCTTTCTCTATAGGCTCTAGGGATACCCTTGGTGATTCTTCTTCCTCTCTGTATTGAGTTGTTGACCAATGTTCATCCTTCTGTCTTATTTCCTCTTTTCCATTTTCTTTCGCATCCTCTTCTTTGTCTCCTCCTTCCTCTTCTTTTTCTTCCTCTATTTCTTCACTATGCTTATATGTTTCTTCTTTTGTTTCCTCCTCTATCTCTTCCTCACTTTCCTCCTCTGTTTCTTGTTCAATATCCTCCTTTGTTTATTCTCCTTTTTCCTTTTCTATTTCTTCTTCTCCCTCACTAGTAGTAGGGCTTCTGTCATATTCAATAGCTTGAATTGGTCCTTTTTCCTGCATATTTGTAAATGTTTTCCATGCAATAAGGAGTCTTATGTTTTGTAGAGAATCTTCAAGGATGAGTTTGATCAAGCCATGATGGGCTAGCTGTTGAAGTTTTCCCTCCTGCACTTTGATGCTCATGTCTATCATGGATTGTAGAAGAAAGTAGGGTATACTCAATCTGTTACGAAGAGGTGTGTTCTCTCCAAATATCAGTTGTTGGAGGAGTTTGAAGTGGTATCCATACACTACATTGTATCTCCCTTCACATGAAATATATTTGATGAGGTGGTAACTGACTTCATTCCAAGGGTATGGAAAGCTTTCCCTTCGAACTCCAATTTTGTCCTCCATTGGCTCTTCTCCTTCTAAAAATAAGCTTTTCTTTGCAAGGGTGTTGTTACCCTTGTCTTCTTTTCTCCATGGTAACCCTAAAAACATAGTTACTGATCAAATGAGAACTATTACCTTAAAATCGGTACATGAGCCCAAAAATCCCAAAAAAAACATGAAAAAACACCTTGAAATCGAAAATTGTTGATTCCATAATAATTTTATTATATATA
>APFE030296980.1:65364-139394 GCA_000404065.3 Pinus taeda
TTAGTGTTGGAATTTGTTGGAAAATTTTGAGGTGAAATTTTGATTTATGTTATTTAAACTGATTTTTTGACAGTTCCCTGAAAAACTTTACTGCGCTTAAATTTGTGCAAGATTTACTCATCAAACGTGTAATTTCAATAAATTCGAATCAGATTTTAGAGAAATTCGACCAAAAACACTTACCAAAAAAACTTCAAAAAAATCTCACTAAAAATAATTAGTTCTTTAATTACATTAATAACATCCTTTAATAATATATATATATATATATTATATATATATATATATATATTATATACTATTATTATATATACCTTGCGTTTAGGGTGCTCTATTTTATTACCCCTGCGGTTCTATTAAAAACTTCTGTGGTTCCGAATGTTGTTCAATTAAAAACAAATATATATACCTCTGCGGTTCTATTAAAACTTATGTGGTTTCGAATGTGGTTTGATTAAAAATTCTGCGGGTTCTGAATAATTACTTCTGCGGGTTCGATTAAAATCTTCTGCGGTTCTATTACCTCCGGTGGCTCGATTCAAAACTGGAGAAGTGAAGATCCCTGGAACCTAGAAAGGCAGCGAAATTTTTTGTTTGGGTACAGGAACATCAACAACGAGGATAGTCTCCTTTAATTTTGTCGTGTTTGCACAAGGTTTATAGAAGGGCGGAGTTCTAGCCAAATGTCAGGATTAGTGTTGCTGGTTGGAACGTTTTCTAGGGTCTGTAGAATTGAATAGGCAGTTGGATTAAGGCAGCAAGGTTTCTTAAGAAGTAATAATGAATCTCATGCTCTTGAGCAATGAACCCTAGACAAACATGTTTTGATTTGTGTAGGCTCATGTCTGTGGTGATGCTAAGCAGCCTTGAAACCTACATAAATCCAAATTAAAACACCTCTGCGGCTCTATGGTTCTAATGACTTCGATACAAATCTCAAGGAGCGAAGTTCCATGGAACCCTGTGCAGCGAAAATTCTTGTTTGGCTCAACTGACGTGATCTTTCAAGAACTGCGATAAGGAAAGGGTAGCAATAAGCGGGTAGACAACGAGCTTGCATCTGCGACATAGAACTCTGTAAGCTTTATAGAATTCTCAGCACCAGACACAGAGGACTTTTATAACAAGCCATTTGCTGTGACTAGAAACTCGTGGGTTTTTTTACCTTTGGATCTGCGGTCAATCCAATCCGGTGCAAGTGCGATCTACACTCAGGTTTGCTAATATCAAGTGCACACATTCCTTATCTTTTTATAATACATATTTGCTCATATATTTTCAAGTATGAATACTTCACCACAACTACCAAAGATTACCAAAGGCAGACCTAGCACAGTTACTCTACGAGGCCTTTATGAGTATATAGAGTCTTTAGAGAAACGTAGAGAAGAAAGAGAAGTCAAGCTACAGAAAGAGTTAGAAGTCATGCTCGAAAATAAATTTTCATCTCTTGAAGACACGATCCAAAAACAAATAGAAAATAAAATAGAACTATTGGAGAATAAAATGGTGGCAATGGAGACTAGGTTGCAGGTTATAGAAAAACAAAACCAAGATACTAACCAAACATCCCAGCAAGGAGATGTTGATACTTTAGAGAGTCTTAAAATGAAGGACATGATTAAAGAACTAGAAGAAAAAGGTTAATAGCTGCCTCACCCTAAATAATGTGGTAGATAAATTAGATATCAAACCAATTAAATATGAAATGAAAAAATTAATAGAATTAGACCATGAGCAAAACAAAAGGGCCTTGAACCTTATAATCTTCGGTTTAAAAGAGGAGGTAGATGAGGATACTTTAGCCATAGCCTAGATAGAATTACATAATAGATTACAAATTGAAACAACGTGTCTCACAGAAGCAACAAGGTTGGGGAAATTAACTGAGAATAAAGGAAGACTGATCTGAATAAAGTTGAGTTCTACTGATCATAAATATGACATACTTTATAAAACCTCAAGTCTAAAAGGAATGGGAATATTTATAAATGAAGGTCTCACTCCAGAAGATCAAGCAGAATTAAGAAAGGAGGTTCAAAAGATAAAAGAATCTAGGAAGGAAAGAAAATGGGCAATAATCAGAAATAGAAAATCCTTTATTCGAGATAGAAACTAAAAATATAGTAATAAATAGCAATTCAACATGCTCCCGATTCTTTCTTGGAACTTTTGGAGTTTTCCATGGAACAAAGGCCCCAAGATAAGTTGGATCTCAAATGATGTTGATATTATTTTGCTTGTTGAAACTTGGGAGCACAAAGAATCTAAGGTCCCTAACATAGATGGCTTTACGCTATGGTCTACCTGGAAAAGGCGATCCTCCCATAGAGGTATTAAGGGAATAGCTTGTTACATTAAGAAGAACATCTACCCCCATGCTAGGATTTATAAAAACGACCCTTACAACCAATATAGTTGGATAGATATCATTGACATTAATAATAAAAATACCTAAATAGAAATATGTTATTTTTCCCCCATCAATTCTAACTTCTATAAGAGGAAGAATCTAGATAAAAATAGTCCTTACAATGGTTTGGAGAATGATATTTCTAGCCTAAGGAATGAAGGTAATATCCTTTTAATAGGTGACTTTAATGCTCGAACTTCAAGCAACCAAGCTATTATTCTAAGCAATCATTCAAACCCTAATACTCTTTGGTTAGATGAAGACCCTACTCTAGATAGTAGGTACAAAAGGAGCTCTGAAGACCTCGAGGAGAATTTGTTTGGGTCGGAGCTAGTCAAGCTCTGTAGTGCTTAGGATCTCATAATTTGCAACGGTCTAAAGAAGTGGCCCAATTCTAGCCAGATGACCAGAATCCATGGGCTTGGTAGCAGTGTGGTAGACTATGTTATTTCCAATCTCCCTTTATACAACGAAATAATAAATTTTGACATCTTAAATTACCACGAGCCTGACTCTGGTCATAGGCCTTTACTTATAAATCTGAATTTTGTCATGCATATAGATCCCATAGAAAATAATCCTTATAGCTAAAAGAACTTAATATTTGATAGAAATAACAACAATCTCTTCCTAAATGGATTAAAAACTAATTTTCTTCCTTTATCTAGTATAGACAACATAGAAGACCTCTATTATAATTTTACTACAACCCTCTCATATTCTATTAACAAGTTCTCAATTGAAGTTTCAAATATTAAAAGAAATAGCAAAACCAACCCATGGTATGACAAAGATTGTAAAAGTGCGAGGAGAGCAATTAAGGAAGTTGTTAATGAATCTCTTAAAAGGGGCAAGATAAAAATATACAAAGCCCTAACTAAAAGGAAAAAGAGGTAGTACATTCGTAAAAGACAAGAGAATCTCTTACACCTCTCTAAAGTAGCTCCTAAGAAATTTTGGAGGCAGATTCTGACTAGGAAAACTAAAGATAATAATAAAATTGCTTTACACGATTGGAATTCCTATCCCAAAAAGCTTTATGAATCTCCAAATGTCATGGATAAATTTGAAACCCTGCTCACAACGAAAGAAGTTTTCTCATTAGAAGACATTGATTTTGGGTTAAATGCCTGGAAAATGGGAAAGCTAAGGACATTGAAGGTTACCAGGCAGAAATCTTAAAAATTAGAGGTCCTGTCCTCATCCCCCACATCCACAATATTTTCAATCAAGCTAACAAGAAAGGGTTCCCTAAACCATGGACTGGGAACCTCATTATCCCTATTTTTAAAAGTGGGGATACAAAAAACCCCTCTAATTATTGGACAATTATGATCATCCCTCTTTTAGCCAAGTTATATGGTATTATTTTGGAAAAGAAGTTGAGCATATGGCTTGAAAGTGAAGGGAAGCGGGCTAAAGGCCAAGCGGGTTTTAGAAGGCATCACTCAACAACAGACCACCTCGTTACACTTAGGATCATTGTGGAGGAATGTCGTAATGATAAATCTAATCTCTGTTGTTGCTTTGTGGACTTTAGAAAGGCTTTCGATACGGTTCCTAGAAACAACCTTTGGAATAGATTAGAAGAGCTAAAGGTTCCTTTCGAGTTGAGAGTTGCCGCTATAAGGTTATACGAGAATGTAATTTACAAGCTAACAAGCAATGAGGGGTGGTTGAAAGATATTAAATGTAATATCAGAATTAAGCAAGGTTGCCCCCTCCCCCCTACCCTATTTGGCATTTACATTGACAAGCTTGAAGGTTATTTAGAGGAAGCAAGATGTGCTGGCACGATCTTAGCTGGGATAGTCATCATCCTTCTTCTCTATGTTGACGATATTGTTCTTCTCGCAAGGTGCCCATCTGATCTTGATAAGCAACTTAGGCTTCTTAAAGATTTTTTCTCTACCATGGGTATGACTGTTAACACTAAAAAAAAAAAAAGTTATGATTATCAAATCCAAGAAGGAAACTTACGCTAATTTTATGTATGACAATAATAACTTGGAGGAAGTGTATTCTTACAAGTACCTAGGAATTGATATTCATCACAAGCTTAACTGGAACTATAGCATTGAGAAAAGGATTAATGGGGGGTGGAAAGCTTATTTTGGTTTTGAAAATAATTGTAAAATGGCAAACCTCGTAATGTGGGATAAAAAGAAGTTCCTCTTTGAAACTTTAGTCACTCCTGTTATCTTATATGGATGTGAGGTCTGGGGTTGCAACATCTCTAGAGAATCCTAGAGAAAGATTGAGCAAATCCAGAAGCATTTTATACTATATAACCTTAATTAAAAGCAATACACCCTATCCTATTCTCCTTATAGAAGTAGGTATTTCCCCTATCGAGAACCTAGCTATGAATAGGCTTATGTTGTACAAGCACAAACTCAATAACATAGGAGATCATAGACTTCCTAAGCTAGCTTTAAATTCCATCCAAAACCACCGAAGGCTCAAGCGGGGGTGGTATGAAGACATGAGGGCCTGGTTAAACCAATGGGAGATCAATGAGAATGATGCATTTGCAAAACATTAATAACATTAAAAATATTGTTACTTCTAAGTTCAAAGAAAAAATGTGGTGTGAGAACGATTTAGCAGCTAAAAGAAAATTAAGTTATTACGCCGTAAGGCGTTTCCCTCTGAAATGAACTCCCCTAAATGCTTTTCTGTCTTAATATTAACCATTAGATCTATTGTTAGACGATTGAACAATTATCTGCCGTCCAAAGAAAACATTAAAAAATAGTTATCAGTTAAAAAATTAATTAAACCAGCTCATCCAGTCCGTCTACCTAGCCGATCCGTCCGTGTGCTGTGCGAGCTTTTTCTGCGGGAGGAGGGCTAGGAGGATGAGGAGGGCCACGCAGGGCGGATTTTTCTGCAGGAGGAGGAGTGCCAAGAGGATGAGGATGGACGTGCAGGGCGGATTTTTCTGTAGGAAGAGGATAGCCAGGGTCTTATCTCCATCCCAAGCAGTGAAGATTTCACAAGAGTTGCAGGCTTTGGAAGACAAGCCAAAGTCGAAAATGAGAATCTTTACAAGGTCTGGGCCATCCCCATAATGTACAAAAATTTGCAGGGAATCGCAAAGCTATCCACACCCGTGAATGGAGAGAAGCGGTCATCCGCTTTGCTCAAAACATTCCAATGCCTGTTCTTATTGAAGAATTTAAGCGTTATTATTACACATCTCCAAAACGCAAAAGGGTTTTCAGAGGCACACCAGATCAAGATTCCAGGCCCGTTTGCGCAAGTGATTGCCCTGTCATTCAAGAGCTTCCAAATGGTATACTGGAGAACATTTTTTCAAGAATCTCTCTGGCTGATTTGATTTGATAACTTCAATATCAGTTTCTAAGGATTTGGTTGTTGTTTAAGCTTCCAGATGTTTCCAATCGGTCTATGACAGAACAAATAGATGCATTTTCATTAATAACAATAACTTGACATATGGGTTTTCAGCATTGCCTCAACTTGTTGGTCTGAGATGAAGGTTCCTTGCAAGTGGGATAGGTGGGACATGAAAACCCTAGGTCTCAAGGCTGCTTGTGATGGTTTATTTTTGGTGGTTCGGTCTGACTTTACTTTATTTGTTGTTAATCCTCTCACTGCCAAGTTCAAACGTTTCCCAAGGATACGTCCACATGCTAGAGGTTGTGATAAATTTGTCAAGCATTTCATTGTTCATGGAACAGCTGAGCTGAAGTTAAAAGAGATTCAGGGGATTATACTGTTTATTTGTTTGGTAATTGGCAGGACAGAAGGTATTTGATGTTCTGTAAACTTGTCTGCTTTATGATCTGGATCTCTGTTGCTCTTAATGAGCTCTTTGTTGATCTCTATAATTGCAATCTGAATATGCACTATACGGTTTTACTATCTCATCGTTATGGTTTCTTATAAGGGACTCGTTTTTCATAGGATCTTTGTTTTTTTTCAAATGTTTATTTCCTAATTTGATTTTGTTAAACCAGGCATAGGTGGTTTCAGATCACATCCCTAATGGGATTATTATTGAATCTAAATTAGGTTAAAGAAGAGTTGGGGTATTTATTTCCGTTCTTCTCTTTTGTGATACAGGAGTACTACATCAGGCATACTGATGGTTGCCCCGTGTATTCAGAAGCAGAGAAGCAGCGTGTGATTCGGTGTTTGGAGGCTGCCATTAGACGAAGAACATCAGAGGTATGAGTCCAACGATCGAATCCATCGTGTAAATTTATTCAAAACCTTAAGACTTGGGATTCCCAGTGCTTTCAAATTTGATCCTTTCTAAATTTAATCAGCTTAGTGTGAGCTTTGTTGATGATATTTTATGAATTCAGGGTATGCGACTGGAACTCTGCACCAACAACCGTGTTGGGCTTTTGGCAGAGGTGACTCACATATTTAGAGAAAATGGGATGTCAGTTACAAAAGCAGAGGTGTCAACGTGGGGTGATAAGGTAGCTGATGTGTTCTATGTGACTGATACAGCTGGAAACCCCGTTGATGCCAAGACAGTAGAAGCTGTTCGCCAAGAAATTGGACTAACAATCTCGCAAGTAAAATACGAATGTATGCATACAAAATCTCCTCCAAGGGAACCTACCATCCGATTCTCCCTTGGCGATCTCTTCAAATCAAAGTCAGAGCGTTTTCTGTACAGTCTTGGATTGATAAAATCCTATTCTTCGATGTTGTATTTTGGGCCTCTTGCAATAGAATTAAGTAATTTCCTTTGAAGGTTGTATGTATGGATGATGGTTCTCTAAAAACCATCGTCGTTCATCTGTTTTCCACTGTGACAATTACCTTGCTAAAGACAGAAATTGGGTATAGCAATGCCAAGATCTGGAAAGCACAATACCACTGGGATTTGCCAAATATGATTTGTTGATCATCGAACAGAAGACCAGCAATGGATAACTATTCACCACACTAGCCGAACATGCCCCTGTCATTTGATGACCCAGGAGTTGCGAAATTGACCTCATCATAGAGAAGTGTGCAAAATTGGTAGAACTGAAAGAAGACAGCGCTAATTATAGTGGTGGTAGGAGAAAGGAACTAAATCCACCTAATCTAGAATTGCTTATACAAGTTGTACAAATTACAAGCTGATAAATAGTCTTTGTTCTATAGAATGACAACTCTTCAAACTACACAGGTAAAGACCATTGATGAATCACAATGTTAACATAGATTCTTAGCACTTCTTGGCCTTGTAGGAAGTAAAATACTCCTTTTAGCCACTGGAGGTTTCCTTTGAAAAGTAGAAGGCACGATCCCAAGTCTATCTGCAAGAATTGGGCAGACTGATGGAGAAGGCATTGGATACTACTGGACTTCTTGCTGAACATATCAATTTGAAAGGAGTGTGATTTGGTAGGAGATTGGTACAGCACGAGGTGACAATTTGGGGAAATTGTTGGTATTTTTTTCTTTTCTTCATCGAATAGGAACTGCACCCCACCTTTCTGTTTAGAGATTCCTGGTCAGTGGTATGTTTTCGCTGGATCAGCTAATACAGTGCTTCCCCCTTCTTTCTTAAATCATTTGAATCCACTGGCACTTCTGATCACTTGCACTTCTTATACCGTTGTATTGATGATGTAAAATATGTAAATAATTGTATAGCTAATTCAATGGAGTTGGCCTCTGGATGATCATAGTTCATTGTTTGTCATCGACTTGACTGGGGGTTGGCCTCTGTATAGCTCTGTATCCTTTATTTCTTTATCAACCCATAATAATAAAAGCTAATTACAAATATGTGTGGTGCTTGTTTGTGCTATTGTTCTTTGTATTGTGTTTCGCACTTTTTATGAAGTAACCGTGATGATGATACTTCAGGTATTTCGTGGAAATGTTGATTTGCTCTGTCTGATTTATAAGATTTCTGTTGTTATTTCACGGGAGGTTGCAATGCGATGTATCATCTCCAAGTGCAGCCGAGGATAGTTAACAACAAATCGTGAACTCCTATGGAAAATGAGCTTTCAAAGGATCTAAAGAAAGTGAATTATCAAGGAATTTATGTCTTATTTTTAAAACTAGGGTTTTAAGTATATCACAATGTTCTAAAAATGTCCTTAAGTCAATGGTAATGGTTGTTAGAGAGCCATGGACTTACAAGAACGAAGAATAATGAATTTCAAGAAAATGTTGTGTTCAAAGATATCTTTACAGTGTTGAAGTACAAGTAAGCATTGCCTAACATAAAATGGATAACTAAATAATTTTAATGATAAGACAATCAGTATGATTTATATATGGCTTAAAATTAAAAGTAACTCATCTAAAATAGGAAAAACAATCAACGTTAATCATCTTAAATGCATTTGGATCTTCATCTCAGATACATTGATTTGCAAAGCTTGGGGACCTATCTTAGATACTTTGACTTGCAAAGCTTGGGGACCTATCTTAGATACTTTGACTTGCATAACTTGGGGACCTTGGAGGAATCTAACCAATTAGTAATTTGACATTCCATTGTGAATCAACAATATCCATAAAAGGTCAAATTGTATGATGAAATTGATGTTTCAAAGCTCATTTGTCAACACAACTATCTGAAACTTTTTAGAGGTGAAATTGTCTTATGTACAGTCTACCATGATTGCAATTTTGTAAATCCAAAACATAGTTCAAAGTTTCGTAAACTTGTCTTTTGTTAATGACTCTGCAAAAATATTAATGATGTGATCACTTATCTTGCAATAAATAAGATTCACAATATCTTTATTTTGTCAAATAATGGGCATGAAGCCTCCACATACACTATTTTACTATGAACAAGAAGATTCAAAATATCTTTATTTTGTCAAATAATGGGCATGAAGACCCTAGGTCTCAAGGCTGCCTATGATGGTTTATTTTTGGTGGTTTAGTTTGACTTTACTTTATTTGTTGTCAATCCTCTCACTGCCAAGTTTAAACATTTGCCAAGGATATGTCTACATGCTACAGGCTGTGATAAATTTGTCAAGTGTCTCATTGTTCATGGAACAGCTGAGCTGCAAGTTAATAGAGATTCAGGGGATTATACAGTTTATTTGTTTGGTAATTGGCAGGACAGAAGGTATTTGATGTTCTGTAAACTTGTCTGCTTTTTGATCTGGATCTCTGTTGCTCTCAATGAGCTCTCTGTTGATCTCTGTAATTGCAATCTGAATATGCACTATACGGTTTTACTATCTCATCGTTATGGTTTCTTACAAGGGACTTGATTTTTCATAGGATCTTTGTTTTTTTTCAAATGTTTATTTCCTAATTTGATTTTGTTAAACCGGGTATAGGTGGTTTCATATCACATCCCTAATGGGATTAATATTGAATCTAAATTAGGTTAAAGAAGAGTTGGGGTATTTATTTCCATTCTTCTCTTTTGTGATACAGGAGTACTACATCAGACATACTGATGGTTGCCCCGTGTATTCAGAAGCAGAGAAGCAGCATGTGATTCAGTGTTTGGAGGCTGCCATTAGATGAAGAACATCAAAGGTATGATTCCAAGGATCGAATCCATGGTGGAAATTTATTCAAAACCCTAAGACTTGGGATTCCCGGTGCATTCAAATTTGATCCTTTTTAAATTTTAGTCAGCTTAGTGTGAGTTTTGTTGATGATATTTTATGAATTCAGGGTATGCGACTGGAACTCTGCACCAACGACTGTGTTGGGCTTCTGTCGGAGGTGACTCACATATTTAGAGAAAATGGGATGTAAGTTACAAAAGCAGAGGTGTCAACGCGGGGCGATAAGGTAGCTGATGTGTTCTATGTGATTGATACAGCTTGAAACCCCGTTGATGCCAAGACAGTAGAAGTTGTTTGCCAAGAAATTGGACTAACAATCTTGCAAGTAAAAGACGACTATATGCATACAAAATCTCCTCCAAGGGAACCTGCCATCCGATTCTCCCTTGGTGATCTCTTCAAATCAAAGTCAGAGTGCTTTCTGTACAGTCTTGGATTGATAAAATCCTATTCTTAGATGTTGTATTTTGGGCCTCTTGCAATGGAATTAAGTAATTGCCTTTGAAGGTTGTATGTATGGACGATGGTTCTCTAAAAACCATCGTCGTTCATCTATTTTCCACTGTGACAATTACCTTGCTAAAGATAGAAATTGGGTACAACAATGCCAGGATCTGGAAAGCACAATACCACTGTGATTTGCCAAATATGATTTGTTGATCATCGAACAGAAGACCAGCAATGGAGAACTATTCACCACACTGGCCGAACATGCCCCTGTCATTTGATGACCCAGGAATTGCGAAATTGACCTCATCATAGAGAAATGTGCAAAATTGGTAGAACTAAAAGAAGACAGCGCTAATTACAGTGGTGGTAGGAGAAAGGAACTAAATCCACCTAATCTAGAATTGCTTATACAAGTTGTACAAATTACAAGCTAATAAATAGTCTTTGTTCTATAGAATGACAAATCTTCAAACTACATAGGTAAAGACCATTGATGAATCACAGTGTTAACATAGATTCTTAGCACTTCTTGGCCTTGTAGGAAGTAAAATACTCCTTTTAGCCACTGGAGGTTTCCTTTGAAAAGTAGAAGGCACGATCCCAAGTCTATCTGCAAGAATTGGGCAGACTGATGGAGAAGGCATTGGATACTACTGGACTTCTTGCTGAACATCTGAATTTGAAAGGAGTGTGATTTGGTAGGAGATTGGTACAGCACGAGGTGACAATTTGGGGCAATTGCTGGTATTTTTTTCTTTCCTTCATCGAATAGGAACTGCACCCCACCTTTCTGTTTAGAGATTCCTGGTCAGTGGTATGTTTTCACTGGATCAGCTAATACAGTGCTTCCCCCTTCTTTCTTAAATCATTTGAATCCAGTGGCACTTCTGATCACTTGCACTTCTTATACCGTTATATTGATGGATCACTTTCACTTCTTATACCGTTGTATTGATGATGTAAAATATGTAAATAATTGTATAGCAAATTCAATGGAGTTGGCCTCTGGATGATCATAGTTCATTGTTTGTGATCAACTTGACTGGGGGTTGGCCTCTGTATAGCTTTGTATCCTCCGTTTCTTTATCAGCCCATAATAATAAAAGTTTATTACAAATGTGTGTGGTGCTTGTTTGTGCTATTGTTCTTTGTATTATGTTTGGCACTTTTTATGAAGTAACCGCGATGATGATACTTCAAGTATTTCGTGGCAATGTTGATTTGCTCCGTCTGATTTATAAGATTTTTGTTGTTATTTCACGGGAGGTTGCTATGCGCTGTATCATCTCCAAGTGCAGCCGAGGATAGTTAACAACAAATCGTGAACTCCTATGGAAAATGAGCTTTCAAAGGATCTAAAGAAAGTGAATTCTCAAGGAATTTATGTCTTATTTTTAAGGTTTTAAGTATATCACAATGTTCTTTAAATGTCCTCAAGTCAATGGTAATGGTTGTTAGAGAGCCGTGGACTTACAGGAACGAAGAATAATGAATTTCAAGAAAATGTTGTGTTCAAAGATATCTTTACAGTGTTGAAATACAAGTAAGCATCGCCTGACATAAAATGGATAACTAAATAATTTTAATGATAAGACAATCGGTCTGATTTATATATGGCTTAAAATTAAAGGTAACCCATCTAAAATAGGAAAAACAATCAACGTTAATCATCTTAAATGCATTTGGATCTTCATCTCAGATACTTTGATTTGCAAAGCTTGGGGACCTATCTTAGATACTTTGACTTGCAAAGCTTGGGAACCTATCTTAGATACTTTGACTTGCATAACTTGGGGACCTTGGACGAATCTAACCAATTAGTAATTTGACCTTCCATTGTGAATCAACAATATCCATAAAAGGTCAAATTGTATGATGAAATTGATGTTTCAAAGCTCATTTGTCAACAGAACTATCTGAAACTTTTTAGAGGTGAAATTGTCTTATGTACACTCTACCATGATTGAAATTTTTTTAAATCCAAAACATAGTTCAAAGTTTCGTAAATTTGTCCTTTGTTAATGACTCTACAAAAATATTAATGATGTGATCACTTATATTGCAATAAATAAGATTCACAATATCTTTATTTTGTCAAATAATGGGCATGAAGCCTCCACATACACTACTTTACTATGAACAAGAAGATTCACAGTATCTTTATTTGGTCAAATAATGGGCATGAAGACTCCACATACACTATTTTACTATGAACAAGAAGATTTTGTATTGCATATTACATTCGAACCTATTGCTCAAATTAGAAGCCAACCTCATCCATTATGTGGGTTCACATTGATTTTGTCAACATTAAATGCACCCTTATATTCAATTTTAGTGGTCAATAGTTCTACCTGCATTCCAAATTGTGGTCAAGGATATTTACACTAATGTGAGCAAGAAAATGTTGAATTCAGATTCCTATAAGTCTCAATTGTCTCTCAACAAAGTTAATATTATGGATGTATATGGAGATGGGGATGGAGTGGAACCACCCAAGACAAAGAATTCTTGCTGCTGAGGATTCAAAGAAAAATCTCCTTTGTTTCTGGGCCTTCTTCAAACAATTGTATGTGTGTCCTTAATTGGAAGAACAAATATGCAGCATAAGCTATCAGCATGATGATGCTGCTGACTCTAGACAGTTGTAATGTTGATACAACTGCTTCACTATATGCCATAGATTGTTGAAGGGCCAAGGGTAGCATGAGACACAGTGAAGCCATCATGAGAAGACTAGAGTCGATTCCAGAAATAACCTATGTCATATAGCAATACAACACCCATGGTTAGGCCCTAATGAATGAATATCATGAGCAGGTTGGACTTGTTTTGGTGGCCTAGGTTGTTAAAGAAAAACTAAAAATATATCACATGCCTTGTCAAACCGTTGTTCTTTTTTCGTGTTGGCAATTCCTCCACAAAAGAGAGATGTGCCAAGCACAAAAAGTAAGTTGGAAAGCACAGAGCCTAGTAGAGAATACTTGACTGCATTGGTCTTGCCATGGTAAAGTGCAAACACTACAATGAGCATCTTTGTTGCATTTCCACATGTGGCGTTGAGCAGCCCACCAACTATAGGAGAATTAATTAACAATATATTTGCATCAGTTACTTCGAAATGTCAAACACTTTCTCATATATATCAATTAGCTCATATCTTGTATCCACAAATATGAATACATAGTCCATATACATATAAGAATCTCACTTGTTGGTCCAGTGTAGAATGCAATTTGTCTGCAACAATTTACAACAAAACATCAGATTGTAGAACCAACAAACATAATATTTTATGAAGTCACTACACTGCAGTGACCATTCCAAGTGTATAAACAATTGCAGTACAAGGTATAGATTACACGTAACATATGTACATATACCATGCAATTTTTCACTTACTCAGTGACAAAGCCTATACGTTCAGCAAGAGGTGCAAGGCCAAGCAAACTTATGATGAACACCCAAACCTGCAAACAAAAGAATGTGGAAAATGATGCTAGAAAAACTTACAGAAAATGTCAGAAATGATAAACTTTCAAGTAGCATGAACCCTCCGTCCTTTCTATTGATAAACTTACAGAAATGATGCTACTTTCAGTAAAGAGCTTAAAAGACAACGTTATTGTTAGATTGCTTACAATAGATGGGCTAGAGCTTCCATTTCTAGTTGCTCTGTTTCTTCCACTCAAAGAGGATGAGTTCATTTCCATCACGTATTCCTCCAACATGGCTATCTGCAGCTTTCACATCCATATTCAAATTAATGTTGTTCACAGGCCTCAGACATTGATACCTATTTCCAACATCTGCACTTAAGGTCCACAGAACAGACTGCTCTGCCTTGTCATGATTATAATCTGCCAAGTATATCTGTTCAACAAAATTCAACAAAAACTATGGATTAGGGGACCACCATTCTAAACAACTCTGTTGCAGCCCATAATGCCCAAGACCCCGGCATTCCGAAACCCTGAGTTAAGGTGGTTTATAGCATTGCAATGAATAAGACTTTTCTACATATCCAGAGGAGAGGCTATATTAAACAATGAAACTAAAAGGAAAAGGGAAATAGAAAGTTTTACCTGGTCCCATTCTTTATCCTCGTGTTTCAAAGCATGTCTGGTGGCCTTGTTCACCAAGGCAAACACTGGGAAGCCAGCTTCATCCTTGACTCGAAGGCCCCATGAATCTACTTTGATCCATTGCTGACAAAAGGTTCCACCAAACAGGGGAATAAGGATAGTGATCAATCATCAATTATTAGATGAACAAATGCTTTCAACGAGCTTCAAATAAAGTAGCTCAAACTGATGAACATACCTGATGAGGATCATGTGGGTTTTCCAGCGCAAGCACTGCAACATCACCACGAGTAGCGAAGAAAAACTATAGGTTGGCTTCATAATGGATCTTAACTGTATGTCCTTCTGGCTCGATATTAGCCTGTGGTGGATAGAATGAACTCTGCTCACCTCGTGGTGGATGGACTCCTTGTGAAGCACCCACTGTTCAATTTACCAACAAATATTAAAAATAGGCACTCACCCAATTACGCCTGAACCTGAAGGTGATGTCCCCTGGGTGGTGAGCTGCAGAGCGAAGGAATTGCCTCGGCCAGAGTTTTGTGGTGAGCTGCAGGCGTCGAGTCGAGGAGGAAGGTGAGTGAGTTGTAGGGGCCGAATCCTATTGGTTAGGGGAGCAGCCCACGGTTTAGCAATTCCTCCATTTCGAATTGGAAATGGCATCAACTCTCCGCTGCGGCAATTCCAACGCCGATCCGATCTGTTAGAGAATGTCAGGATTGCCAGCTTCGATCCGATCTGTCAGGAAATTTCAGGAAATGAATGTGGAGCGGTGGACGGAGGGTGGCGGAGTTAGGGGAGGGTGGCAAAGGACGGAGAGATTTCCGATGGCCAGAGCCGGACAATTTTCTAGGCGGTGACAGAAACCGGGCAATTCCTTCGCCTAGGTAGACTACTCGAAAAAAATCAATTGTGTAAATACGAATAACACACCCTACAAAGTGATGTCTTCTTGAATATTGATCAATATGAATGATTTTCCTTTCACAACTCTTGTGTTTTGATTCTTTATGAATAGGAATTGATTCTTTCAACTAAACTTGGTATTGTTGATTTTGATGGCACTTTTGTTATCCAGCTTGATGATTGGGTGTTGTGCCGAATTTACAAGAAAAATGGTCATTCTCAGAGAGTAAAAGGGGTAGAACGAGATGAATCACCAAGTGCAGATGAAGTGATGGCTTCTTTGCCTGGTATTGATCATCCAAACAAACTTCAACTGCCCAAAATTGCCTCTTTCAGTGGATTGTTGGAGAGTGAAAATCCTTTCATAGATGGTTTTTTAAACGATGAAGCCATGGATGGGAATGGAAACAGTAGCAGAATACCTCAAGTCCAGTCCACCAACCTCTCTCAAAACAATTTCAGTAATAACAATGAAAACAATAGCGATTGCCAATATGAAGTTGTCCCAAAACAAGAAGAATTAGCAGTGGAGAATGACAACAAATTCAATTCTCTCGAGAGGACCCTCTCCTTAGCATATGGGGACAATGAAACCAACCCTGCAAAGAGATTCAACAACATGCAGAACAACTACAACTACAATGTCAACAATAATGTTTCAGCCTTGCTTAATTCAATGCAGCCCAATCAAACTTTCCAACAACAAAACTTCCTAAGCGCATTGAATGACAGTCAACAGAATTTCAAACTTCCCTACATTCAGAACATGCATTGGCCCACCTAAGCAAACAGAAAACAAAAAAAAAAAAAAAAAAAATACTTCAATTCCAGACGCACAGGTATGCAAATGTGTTCGGCCTTGATGGCAGCTGTATATCAGAAACAACTTCGGTTGTCCAATCAAGGAAGACGAAGACATGCCACTGGTGAGATTGTAAACTACATAGCTGTAGATGCATATCGTTTTGGAGAGTTTCCGTGGTGGCTGCATTGGGGTTGGACCGTCCCTTTGCAAATTTGTGTAGCAATTGGCATCCTTTTTGCCACAGTTGGATGGGCAGCGATTCCAGGTTTGCTCATCATCATTCTTACTCTCATTCTAAACAAACCTCTAGCAAAAACCCTCAAGAAGTGCCAAAACTCTGGCCAAAAACTCTGCTGGCTCTAATTCTTTAGGGCATTCAGACTTCTGGATACTTTGCAGAAAAACAATTCAATGCCTATGAAAAAAATTGCAGTGTAGCATGAAAATTAGATTATGCTTGTTTAAACTGATATAATATGCAGCTTTCATCATAAAAATAAAAATGCTAGCACATACTACTTGACACAACATTACATTTAGAATAAGCATAATTGTCCAAAAGACATAGCTGGCACAAATGCCGCTTGAATGAAAATAACGCTGAAGCACAATTCCCATTCTAAAATCTAATTTCTGCATCCCTGTAATAAAAGTGGCATCATATAGAATGTCTCAAGGTAGGTCTGCAATTAGCTAAGTAATTGGACTGTTGAGAGGCCATGATGGATGAAAGTTTTATATATTATTATTCTCCAAGGACCACGGAGCTAACTGAAATCCATTTTTATATGATTTGTGACACAGGCAGAGTTAGTCAATATTTCCATACTAGGAGTAATGAGCAAGGGATGTCTCTGTGTACAATGTTGCCATGGAATATAATACGCATAGGAACAGTGTGGGCTGGAGGACAATATAGAGCTCCTTCATGAGCCCAAGCATTTGTTTTCACCTCCTTATCAACCACCTGTGGCTTCTCTGCGTCATAAGGAATATATCCTAGCAGGGATTCAGTTCATCACAATGTGATATGGTTTAAGGTATTCATATTTCTAGGCAAATACATTAGAATGTTCTTTGAAAAGATTAACATACCTCTCCTTAAAATTATGTATATCGATATGGATACCTAGTTGTTGTTCGCGTGAATTCATTTGTTTAACTTCACCTTCAACTAGGCAATCTTTAAGGTATCTAAACAAGTTCAATGGGGTTTTCGGCATGGCTTCCTCAATTCAAACTCATTATCATCGACCCTTTCTTTCAAAAAAGCCCATTCGCATTTCAATATTCTTCCACACACTATGCCTTACAGCATTCCCTTTACAACGTTAGGTGCAAATGCTAATATACACCTCATCAAATTAATTACTTGTTATATAAGTATTGTTATATGAGTATGAGTTTGATATTAAACTACGCTACATAAAAATACCAAAAACGATCATTTTAAGACCCATGTCTTAGTAACTATAGGAAAGTGGAAAAGTTAACGAGGCATTTTTTTAGATTACCCACGAATTATAGTTTGAGCAAGTTTATGGTCTTCGTAAGTTAATATTCATGACTTTCCTATAGCTTATTTTATGAATTCGATTGTGAAATGTGTTTTTTACGAAGGTGAAAAAACTTTTACGACATATGGGAGAATATGGTAGAATTTAAGTGCCTTTCCTCATAGAATTTTAGGTAACTCTAATTTTATTTTCTATTTATTTATTTCAAAATTAAGAATCTATATTTTATCATTAATTTGAATTTATATATATTATATTATTTTTAAGTCAAACTCAGTTTAATTTAAATTTAAATATTATTTTTTAAGATATAAATTTTCGAATGGTTTATTTAATTTTATTAAAAATTAAATAATCAATCTATTTTTAAGAAGTAAGTTTTTTTATCATTTAGTTCCCTATTATATATTATTTTTTTCATATTAAATAATAAAAAATACACTTTAATAAATTTAATTTCCCTCGTTAAAATTTAAGATAGATTTTAGTTAATTTAAGTTTTTTAATGGTTTAAGATGGATCTTTATATATGTGTATATGTATGTATGGTTTCCAAAAATTTAATTTGATTATAAAAAATTATTAGGGGAATGGTAGAGATTTAATCTCCATGCAATATTCATGTTGATAGAAATCTCTGTTTTGGAGTTGAGTTTTCAAAATTTTAATTTAGTTATCAATAATTATTACACAAGTTAAAGTTCAAGTGTAACATCTTAACTTCATTTCTATTATAAACTTTAGGAAAAACCATAAAAATAAAAATAAAAAAATTTATTATGGCATGTAACTATGGACTCGCAACTCCCGGATCCGAGTACCGTCCTAGCCATAAATGTCATTCATGCATATTAATCGGCCCATGTACCGCCACCTGCTTCGCAGCGTGGAGCCCCAGATTTCATCCGATTGCGGGAAGAATGTTTTTATGGCTGCAAGTTGGAGCAGGCCAGCGCCATTAATGCAGGCCGAGGCCCGAAGCTGCCTATTGCGGGTTATTTACATGGAGCTCCCCGTCGTTTTCTCCACTTCCTGTGTTCAGGCTTCTGGTGCTCAGTTTGTTCTTAAGATAGGTTGTGAAGGTGAGAATGCGTCTGCTTTTAGAGGTGAGATTCAAGCCTGTTCGGGTTTGAATTTACAACACCTCCATTCTACCCGCGTGTTGCACAGAGGAACTCCTTCGGTGGCCTGGGGTAAGTGATTTATTCATTGCAACATCAACTATATTTTCTCTGCTTCTCGGTCTCGAGCCTCCTTTGTTTATTCTCTCGAGCCTACGGTTCATTTGAGGCATTCTTCTGGGTTTAGGATCTGTTCTTTTGGGTTTTCTGTGTCTGTTAGTAACATGAAGCACCCAGGGAAGCGAACCCGTTCGGGTGACCGCCCTGGCAGCAGCAAGCGACCCTCTGTTCGTCGTCCGCCCAAACCTGTGCTCACGACCATCAACCTCTCCTCCTCTCCTGAGGATCCTCCTCCCAGCAATCCTTCTCGCAAGCCGATTCCTAACAGTGCCTTTAAGTCCACCCATTTCAAATTCCAGAGCAATCTGAACAGGCCTCTGATTTTCGCCCAGATTACCATTATCATGTCAGAAGAAGTTAACCAGGTCGCCTCTCTCTCCTGCATTGACCCCAATTCCTCTCACAGTAGTGAGCGCTCCTCTGCCGAGAATTCTCTAGGTATCAAAAGGGAGACTGAACCGGTTATGCAGGTCAATTCGCCCCCCATAATCCCTCCCCTGGTTGATTGTGATCAATTCGAAGTGGAGACTGATGCAAGAACCACCGACAAGGTGCCGGAAGGCAAAGTGTTGGAAGATAAAGAGCCACTCAGTCAGGATGACGCGTGTCTGGAGGCTGAGGAGATACAGGAGGGAGCTGAGAAAAATGAATAATTGGCGTTGTGGTTTGCTTTTTTTGGTTCTTCGGTGGATGCTCCGGGAGCATTGCCCAAGCATTTTGACCAGGACTCAGCTTGACAGCATCAATTCCAGTTTTGGGTCTCTCATCGACGCGGTGTCTGTTCGTTCCTTGGACCCGGGCTACCAGTTCTGTTTCTCTGTTTTTCTTCTTGTTCATCACTCTCTGTATGTTTGTAAAGCCAATATAAATGGATGTATGTCTCTGATTCTCCCCGGTTTTTACAGTAATGGGGCAGTTTTGTAATGTGAAAGGCTTGCGGGCTTCTGCCCTTGCAGCCGCTGACATATGTAAAAATATTTTGATTTCCAGTTAATAGAATTAGATGTTACAAAGAAAAAAAAAACTATGGACTCGCAACTATTAAACGATATATACAATGTCAATAAAGGAGATCATATCCACGGCAATGTACAATACCATGATACAATATACAAAAATTAAATGCGTTTAAATGTTAAATTTATTTGACAGGTAGGGAGATCCAGTCGGGGATCCTCTTGGTTAACTAAGCACACAAATCCATGGTTTTCTCTGTTGTATGGGACCTCATCCGTAGCTCCACACGGTAGCCATCTATGTTGTGGGATGTTCACTCCATCTGACCTTGCCATCTATCGTGGTTGTCTGTCGTTGATTCTCCATTTTCCATTGGACGACAAAGATGAGCAAGGGTTTAACCTAACTAACTCTTGGCGTCGAAACCCGGAGGTCTCATTGTTGTCGCTCCTCTGCGTCGCGTTCTTTTGACTTTGTTCTTTGTGAGAGGTGATGATAGAAGAAGTCGATACATTCATCAGAGCAGGTATACTTTTCAACTCTGCAACCTGAAACTTTTATTGCTGGGGTTGGAAGTATATTATGAGTTTAGGTATATGCTTTACACCCATCCTAAAGCTGTCTCGTCATTGTTCAGGGGAGACTTATACAGTTATGGACATGGAGGAAGACAGAATGAGTATAGGGCCATCAACAACAGGTATTTTAACATCATAAGGCAAATTTTCTTGTTGCAAGTCTGAACCCAGTCATGCTTCAGGAGGGTTTATCATTCTAGCTTGGTCTTATAATTAAATTGGTTATGATGTTGAATGTTCATCCTACCTTTACAGGTTGGAGACTTGCCGAGGCAACATTCTTAAATCAGGTAAGAACCCATCTCGATTTCAGTTGAGTCTATGTGTGTAATAGCAAATTTATTGCCTCTGCTAGCAGTAACTAATTCATATTCTTTGAACAAAAGTATGCCATCTGCTAGAGGGTTTATTGTTCGGGACTATGACCCTTGAATTTGTAGAAGCTTATGGTGTTTACATTGTTTTTCAGGTTGGAGCAAAGCCTTTCGTTTCTGTTCAAAAATAAGTTATTTGAGGGTTTAAGATGAGCGTTTCCTTGATGGCACAGTAGGGTAGTTTTGATTAAGCATTGATTTGTCTTGACTAGTAATATTCTAGGTTGTTCGACCAACTATGGCTGTCGACTTCTCTCTAGTTTTGATATGTAATTTGCAATGGTTTTAAAGGCCTTCGACCCTACTTCTGTTTATGCTAAAGAATGATTGTTTTCATTAGGTCTGTAAGGAGGCCGATAATGTTGTTAATTTGGTTGTCTTGACGACTTCAATATTGGCCTTGTCTATTATGTTTTAAACAATTATATACCCTGTAATATTTTTGGGCTTACTGTGTTAAGAAAGATTTACTGCGTTTCTCATTTGCTTTACTGTATGAGGCATCCTGATATGAAGGAGACTAGACTATTTATTGTATTAATTTCTACAACAGACTCCTATAGTTTTATCAGATTTTCATATATTTATATATATGTGGATTACTCATGATTTCGTCTATCGATGCCACCATACTATGGTGATTAATGGCTACTCTCTTCTGTTTTTCGTTAATAGTAATAACTTTCACATATTCTATCGATTGGTTGTAATGCTGCAATGATAGGTTAAATGAAATTGACTGCATTCGATAAGGGGTTTATATCAGTATTCTGCACTTAATAGTACTCTAGACCTTTTCTTTATTTCATTCATGCGATAGTTAGATAATTTGAATATAGGTGTAACTGCTTTTTTCGTTATTGGGTAACGAATCACCCCCTGGTTATTCGTGCAATTGTTAGCTTCTACCCTATGTAATTACATATAGTTTAATTGTTAAAAGATATTGTTCAACAACTGTTAACCTGTAAAATAGATATGCATAGCTACTATACATTACATTTTTATATTCCTTCTACACAACCATATTTATAGTTCAACAATAAATTCCTTAAAAGTTTGATATCTCAGTTATCTGAAAAACCTATAATGTAAATGTATTCGAAAGGTCTCTCCTCCCGGCCACAAGTCTGACAATCATGTCTAAACTCTCCCCCAAGCAGCTTCTATTCTTTACGCTAGATCTAGTCTAGTTACAGTCAGTAGTATGGGCCTCAGGACTTCTATACAACCACCATCTCTGTACTCTTTGGTTGACTGTACTGAGAAAATTTCCCATTGGTTTGTTCCACCTGGCTCTGGGACCATTTTCTGCTCTTCTTCCCTCTCTATATTACCCTTCTCAGGTAGAGGGTAACTGTTTCTTTTAAATAAACAAAACAATTTTTATTTTTTTTGTTAAAGTATTACTACCTATAATCTAGGTAATTACCATCTATATTTCTCATCAAAATATAATAACATTTAAAATGTCTTTTAGTAAAAAATTCACTTAATGATCACAGTAATCTTTTATGCAACTAGGGGTGTTACATCTCCCCCCCCATATGAGGAACACTGTCCCCGGTGTTCTCCTCATTTTCAGAAAATAGTGTTGGATAAGCCTTTCACATGAATTCTTCCTCTTCCCAAATGGCCTCTTCCAGGCCAAAGTGCTTCCATTGCACTTTAACCTAGGTGATGGCTCGCTTCCGCAAGTTCATTTCCCGTTGATTGAGAATACAAAGAGGTTCTTCCAGGAACTCTCCTTCCGGTTCGACTTGTGCCAAAAAAAAATTAATTACTTTCATAACTATATATATATATATATATATATATATATATATATCCAGCCTTATACCCATTAAACCTCTTTACCTGAATAATTTCCCAATCAATAATGTGTTGGGGGTTATACACATATTTCTTTAGTAAAGATACATGAAATACATTGTGGACCTAAATGTGGCTTGGTAGCGCAAGCTTATAGGCCACTGGTCCAATTTTTTCATGACTTGAAAAGGCCTGCAGTATCTGGGTGCTAGTTTAGCACAACCTCGCCACTGCAGGGAACTTTTCTGGGGCTTCACCCTCAGGTAAACGTGATCTCCAAGTTGAAATTTTGTGTATGTCCTCTTTTTATCTACATACACCTTCTGTCTATGCTGGGCTGCACTCAAATTTTGTCGGAATTTCTTAAAAACCTCCTCCATTTCTGCTAGCATGTCAGGACCTAGCGCTAGCTTATTCACTAGATTATTCCAATCTATGGGTACTCTACACTTTCTTCCATACAACACCTCGAAAGGGCTCATGCCTAACGATTCGTGATGTCCATTATTATATGCAAATTCCACTAGATGGAGGTAGCCCTCCCACTTGTGTGGTTGTTGCATCATGAACATACGTAGCATATCTTCTAACACCTGCTTTACCCATTCAGTCTACCCATCTGTTTGAGGATGGTAGGCAATACTAAACTGGATTTGAGTACCTAATCCTACAAAGAGAGTCTTCTAGAAGGTGGATGTAAATTTCACATCCCTATCTAAAATCACTACCTTGGGTATCCCGTGTAAGCGAAATATCTCCTTCATAAATATTTATGTGATTTCCACAGTTTTAAATGTGGACTTCATAGGTATAAAGTGAGTTTTTTTACTCAATTTGTCTACCATCACCATAATTGAATCATGTTGCTTCCTTGTGCGGGGTAGACTAGTGATGAAATCTAAGGATATGGTCTCCCATTTCCATTTCGGAATGGGCAATAGTTGTAACAATCCAGGGGGATGTTGGTGTTCCGCTTTCACCAGTTGGCACTCCAAACATTTGGACAAATATTCTGCAATGTCCTTCCTCAATCCGGGCCAAAAGTACTCTTTTTTGATGGTTGAAAACATTTTTTGATACCCTGGGTGGCCCGTACAATGTTTCTTATGAAATGCATCTAATATCAATAGTTTATTCAAATTTTGGTTTGGAATATAAATTTTGTCTTTAAAAGTAAGGAGATTATCAAGATTTATACCAAATTCTGATTTCTCCTTTTTCAGCAGGTCTTCTTTTGTGTGTTGCCAAAGGAAAGTAAACTTCAGATCTTTGTTGGCTACTTCCTTTATGATTTCAGGAATATTTGAGCTTACTTGGCTCATTTGGACCTCATAAATACAATGTAATTTTATGCTCATTGCATCGGCCACACAGTTTTCCTTCCCATTTAAATGCTTCATCTCAAAGTCAAATTCACTTAAGAAAGTTGTCCATTTGACCTGTCGAGCATTCAAGCTAGAATGATTGAAGAAATTGGTAAGACTGTTATGATCTGTTATCAGCAAAAATTTCTTCCCCAATAGGTAATGTCGCCACATTTTAAGTACGTGCACTACTACTGTTAATTCAAGGTCATAAGCTGAATATCGTTGCTCATATTCCTTCAACTTTCGAGATTCATAATCAATCACCTTTCCTTCCTGTGTTAACACCCCACCAACACCCTCTTTGCTTGCATCCGTGCAAGCCATGAAAGAATTTCTCGGATCTTCTACTTTTAGTACTGCTATGGTGGTGAGTAGATGCTTTAATTTTTCAAAGCTTTGCTGACATTCATCTATCCAGTGAAAAGTGCAACCCTTTTTTTGTAAGGAGGTCATGGGAAAAGTGATCTTTGAAAACCCCTCAATGAATCTACGGTAGTATCCGGCTAATCCCAAGAATGATCTGATATCAATGACATTTTTTGGGGTTGTCCATTCGATGATTGTTTTGATCTTCTCTGGGTCTACTGCAATGCCTTCTGCTAATATAATGTGACCCAAATACTGAATTTGATTTGTTGAAGAAGTCACACTTGCTAAATTTGGCATACAACTGATTTTCCCTTAATGTTTGTAATACTATTTTTAGGTGTTCTTTATACTCCTCCTGGTCCTTGGAGTATATTAAAATATCGTCTATGAAAATCAACACAACTTTATCCAGGTAAGGATGGAAAATACCATGCATCAAACTCATAAAGGTGGCTGGGGAATTTGTGAGGCCAAAAGGAAATACCACGAAATCGTAGTGACCATAACGAGTACGAAAGGTTGTTTTGTAAATATCTTCATATTTTATTCTTATCTGATGGTATCCAAATCTTAGGTCGATTTTTGAGAACACCTTATCCCCTTGCACCTGATCAAATAGATCGTCGATACATGGTAAAGGATACTTATTCTTGACGGTTAGTTTGTTTAGTTGTCGGTAATCGATGCACAATTTGAGTGTCCCATCCTTTTTCCGTACAAATAATACGGGAGCTCCCCAATGGGATACACTGGGACGAATGTATTTTTTTATCTAGAAGCTCTCGCAACTGCATTTTGAGTTACATTAATTCAGGTATGCTCATGCGATAAGGAGCTCTGGATATGGGGGTTGCACTCGGAATTAACTCAATGGTGTAGTCAATATCTCTCTTTGGTGGTAAACCGAGGATGTTTTCCGGAAAAACATCCACAAAATCTTGAATTACAGGAATACTTTCCAGCGAAGTCATTTTATTTTTAGAGTTTGTAAATCCCACCTGTACAACATATATTTGACACCCTTTTCTAATGCATTTTCCTAACTGATTGGCAGTAATAGGACATAGCTTGGTGTTGATTTTTGTTCCCTACAGTTCCTTTCTTTGACTTGATTCTGAAATAAAACTTACAGTTTTCTGTTTACAGTCTACTAGGGACCAACATTTTTCCAACCAGTCCATTCCAATTAATATATCATAAGAACCCAAAGGAAGTATATTAAGATCAACATAAATAGGTTGTCCAGAAATGGTTATGGGACAACGTTTTGTCTTGGCATTAACCTTCTCTTTGTACCAATGGCTAGTTGAACTAGCCAATGTTTTGAAAATTTTCTGCTCACTAACTGAGACTTTTCAACCGCTTTAGGACTGACATAGCTTAAGCTAGCACCTAGATCAAATAAAATAGAGACAAGTTGCTTAGAAATCATACCTTCACATTCAATCATTGTGGGATGAAATTCGACCTGATGATCATCCAAGGCGGCGTTAATTCTGGGTTTGTTCCTCGCCACTTCCGCACCTGTAGATGCTTCTTGCATATTTGATAACTGTTTTATTCTAGCTTGTTGTGGACAATTTTTGTAATAATGGGGTTCTTCGCATCCCCAACATTGTAGCGGTGATTTTGATTGTTGATTATTGACAGATTTTGTGACTCCCTTTACTGGTCTGTTTTCAGAGTATGCAGTTCTAGGTTGATTTCTGGTTAGAAACTTGTTGAATGTCTTTTGATGTGCATTCCTATGGTTAGCAAATTTTGGGTATCTGTTAGGAATCAGACTTCTACCTTTCTTGTTTAATCCCCCTTTTGGCCCTTCATTTTTTTGTTTCATTTGCTGATAGAAAATGCGGGCCTTCTGCACAACATCGTCCATTGTCTTGGGTAAGTCAAATTACAGTTTTTCCTTCATGAAGTTTGGTAAATTGTTGATGAAACACTGAATTTTGGATTTTTCCTCTTGCATATAAGGCATGTAGCATAGTAAGGATGTGAATCTAGTCACGTATTCCTCCATGGTTAAGGTTCCCAATCTTAACTCGTGGAATTCTTTTGCTTTTTCATCATAATAGTGCTCAGTTAGATATTTTTCCTTGAAATGTTTTTGAAATTCATTCCACGTAACCTGTTCTTCATCAATTTTCCTTACTGTCTCGATTTCCTCCCACCAGAGAGTCGCCTTTCCCCTTAGCTGATAAACCACCAATCATGCCTTCAGTTTATCAGTGTACTCATAAATCTAAAAGTACTTGCCCATATCGATTAACCAGGCCTCCATAGCTTCTTCAGATTCTCCCTCAAAGAGTGAGGGCTTAATTTTCTTAAATTATCCTTGTAATTCTGATTTTCGTTTCTTAGTTTTACGCCGGTCGAAGACATTATCCAAACGTCCCTCTTCATCCTCTTTATGTCTTTCAGCTGACTCAATGTTTTGTTCTCCATGTTGAGCGGTTGGGGTCTTTTCTCAATCTTCTGCACTGTGGTCTGGGTGGTACTAATTTTGTTGATTGGACAAACTCCCTAGAATTCTTTCATGTTCTAAGCGCAGTCTTTCATTATTTGTCCTCAAACTGGTCATTTTTGCACGCAACTGCTACACAGTTTCAAGTAACATGATATTAGCTTGCCGGGATTCCTCGCCCAGATGTATCCAAATATCCATATTGGGGTTCACATAAGTTGTTCTAGGTGATTCCAGTGGTTCAGAGTCCCATTGCATGATGAACTTTCTTTTCTTTTGCTGAGGTGATCTTTTCTATTTATCTGTATTCACACATAAGTTTATTTAGTTTACAAAAAAAAAACTCCAGCATGAGGATCTAGTACATAGTTGTTCCCAAAGAGTCTCAGTGTGTGAACCTAAGCTCTGATACCATTTGTAACATCTAAACTTCATTTCTATATTATAAATTTTAGGGAAAAACCATTATATATATATATATATATATATATATTATATATTATATATATTATATAAATATATATATTATGGCATGTAACTATGGACTCGCAACTATTAAACAATATATACAATGTCAATAAAGGAGATCATATCCACAACAATGTACAATAATATGATATTGTGTACAAAACTTAAATGTGTTTAAATGTTAAATTTATTTGACAGGTAGGGAGATCCGGCCGGGGATCCTCCTAGTTAACTAAGCACACAAATCGTGGCCATCTATGTTGTGGGATGTTCACTCCATCTAACCTTGCCATATGTCGTGGTTGTCCGTCGTTGATTCTCCATTGGCCATCGGATGGTAGAGATGAGCTAGGGTTTAACCTAACTAACTCTTGGTGCCAAAACCCTGAGGTCTCATTTTTGTCACTCCTCTATGTCGCGCTGCTCTGCGAGGGCTCTGGCTTTTGTTCTTTGTGAGAGGTGATGACAGAGGAGGTCAATAAACTCATCAGAGCATGTATACCTTTCAACTCTGCAACACAAAACTTTAATTGCTAGGGTTGGAAATCTGTTATGAGTTTAGGTATCTACTTTATGCCCGTCCTAAAGTTGTCTCGCCATTGTTCAGCAGAGACTTATACAGTTCTGGACATGGAGGAAGATAGAATGAGTACAGGGCCATCAACAACAGGAATTTTAACATCATAAGGCAAATTTTCTAGTTGAAAGTCTGAACCCAATCACGCTTCAAGAGGGTTTATCATTCTAGCTTGGTCTTATATTTAAATTGGTTATGATGCTGAATGTTCATCCTACCTTTGCAGGTTGGCGACTTGCCGAGGAAACATTCTTAAATCAGGTAAGAATCCATCTCGATTTCAGTTGATTCTATGTGTGGAATATCAAATTTATTGCCCCTACCAGCAGTGACTAATTCATATTCTTTGAATGCAGGTATGCCATCTGGCAGAGGATTTATTGTTCAGGACCGCGACCCTTGAATTCATAGAAGCTTATGGTGATTACATTTTTTTCCAGGATGGAGCTAAGCCTTTGGTTTCTATTCAAAACTAAGTTATTTGAGGGTTTAAGAAGAGGGTTTCCCTGATGGCACAGTAGGGTAGTTTTGATTAAGAAACGATTTGTCTTGACTTGTAATATTCTAGGTTGTTCGACCAATTACAGTTGTCGACTTCTCTCCTGTTTTGATATATAATTTGCAATGGTTTTAAAAGCCTTCGAGTCTTCTTCTGTTTATGCTAAACACTGATTGTTTTCATTAGGTCTGTAAGGAGGCTGATAATGTCATTAATTCGGTTGTCTTGACAGCTTCAATATTTGCCTTGTCTATTATGTTTTAAACAATTATATACCCTGTAATATTTTTGGGCTTACGGTGTTAAGAAAGAGTTACTGCATTTCTCATTTGCTTTACTATATGAGGCATCCTGATATGAAGGAGACTAGATTATTTACTATATTAATTTCTACAACAAACTCCTATAGTGTTATCAAATTTTCATATATTTATATATATATGTGTGTGTGTTTATGTGTGTGGCTTACTCATGATGTCATCTATTGATGCCACCATACTATGGTGATTAATGGCTACTCTCTTCTGTTTTTCGTTAATAGTAATAATTTTCACATATTCTATCGATAGGTTGTAATGCTACAATGATAGGTTAAATGAAAATGACTGCGTTCGAGAAGGATTTTATATCAATATTCTGCACTTAACAGTACTCTAGAACTTTTCTTCATTTTATTCATGCGAAAGTTAGATAATTTGAATATAGGTGTCACTGTCTGTGTCATTACTGGGTAACAAATCACCCCCTGGTTATTCGTGCAATAGTTAGCTTCTACCTTATGTAATTACCTGTACTTTAATTGTTAAAAGCTATTGTTCAGCAACTGTTAACCTATAAAATACATATGCATAACTACTGTACATTACATTTTTATATTCCTTCTACACAACCATATTTATAGTTCAACAATAAATTCCTTAAAAGTTTTATATCTCAGTTATCTGAAAAACCTATAATGTAAATGTATTCGAAAGGTCTCTCCTCCTAGCCACGAATCTGACAATCATGTCCAAACTCTCCCCTGAGCACCTTCTATTCTTTACGTTGGATCTAGTTCAGTTACAGTCAGTGCTATGGGCCTCAGGACTTCTGTCCAGCCACCATCTTTGTACTCTATGGTCGACTGTACTGAGCAAATTTCCCACTGGTTTGTTCCACCTAGCTCTGGGACCATTTTCTGCTCTTCTTCCCTCTCTATATTACCCTTCTCAGGTAGAGGGTAATTGTTTCTTGGCAACTGTTTCTTTTAAATAATAATTTTTTTTTTTTTTTTTTTTTTTTTTTTTTAAAGTATTACTACTTATAATCTAGGTAATTACCATCTATATTTCTCATCAAAATATAATAATGTTTAAAAATTTCTTTTAGTAAAACATTCACTTAATGATGAGAGCTGATCTCTCTTTCTAACTCCTGCAGCCCCCTTAGCCTCATGTGGGCCCCTCCATCCACCCATTCGATTTTCCCTCCAAGCATATCGAATGGCTAGTTCGAACTCCTATGTGGGTGGTCCTCACATTCCACTAACAACTAAATAAAGTCGATTTGGCCCCTAAGTCCCTAAGTCGAAAGTGTGGGGCCCTCTTCCTTAGTCAAAAATGTGTAAAATTGTGTAGCAGCACCCTTTTACTAATGTATTTGAGAAGGGACATGACAAAAAGTGTGAGGGTAGATTTGGTCACTTCTTTCGATTTTGTTTACGTAGAACTCAATGTACTTTGGTTGATAAAATATAGAAAAATGGACTCTAAAGTTTAGGACTTCATGCTAGATTATTATACTTGAGTTTAGAAATGGCTTTTGTCAACATTTTCTTCTTGGATTAGTTTATATGTGTTATATGTAATATGTTGAGGCATCCCATATACACACCCCAACTGCAGGGCATCATAATGCGAGAGGGTCTATTATACATGGTTGGGCTCATGATAGATCATGTAGTCCACCAAGAATTTGTGTTGCCCTAGTAGATCCTGCCTTCGATGCTAGTCGAAGTGTCAGAGGCAGTGCTTCTGTCTCTATTGATGACCATGCTTGTACATCTAGTGGATCGTCTTTGCTCATTTTAGGTACACCTCCTGCATTTTTAAATCCTCTTTAAACTTTTTGTGTTTATGTCTTGAAATTGTCCTTAATTTTTAAATTGTCTTCAACTAATGTGTTTGAATTTAATGCATATGTTATTATGCTTCTATTTTGTTAATTATATATATGTTAAATTATGTTTATGATGTATAGGTCCTCAGCAGGCCAAAGCTAAGGATCATAGTGAAATATCGATCCCTCTGTGGGATGATGTTATATTTCAGATCACATTAGATGATGTTACGACCTGCCATACACAATCACATCAGAGATAAAGAATATCCTTTCCAATTCACCGACTTGCCTTGCGTTGTCTTTGATGTTGGATAGCATGACTAGGTTGATCGAGACATACTGGAGGTTGGGACCACATAGCCACATATTACAATTCATACATAGCTTCAAGAGGCAAGGGGTTAGAGGCTTATTCTTTGGAGGTGGTGAAAGAGGCCACCAAGGGCATTGATGTTTGTGGGGAGTTGTTCGACATCCCTCTGGATCACCCGGCTAGACATAAAGGTCTAATCCCACTTAGATATTTTAGTAATGTCCATGGATACCTTTCATGTATGATAGATTCGTTGGAGCTTGGGCAAGTTCCCAAACCATGACCAGGTTGCAGTTTATTTTTCTAAGCATTTATATGTTGATTTTGTGTTACATATTAAGTTGGATTACACTAATACCATATCTCACTTTTATGGTGCCAATAGGGGACATACCTATGAGCGTGAGGGGGCTCATAGTGACCCTAGGCATGTACCACCACCTCCCAGATTCTTTCTACTATCGTCTCGGAGCATGATATGACCTAGAGAGCTAGAGGAGTTGTCACAACTCAATGGTGAGACGCGGGGGACTATTGCAAACAACATGTAGGCGTCATTGGCTAGTGCACATGTTGCATTGCATGGAGAGATACGGAGACCACCACCATTGCTTCATAACCCATCAGTGCCCTTATATGATGATGCATTTCTTGTGAGTTTACCCTTTGATTAGATTTTGACACGTACATGCATGTATCATGATGTCATTCATGAGACTTAAAGGGTGCATGGCCTGCGTGACACTGACCAGGTACATATTTTTACAAAACTTTTGACTCTTATTATCAAATTATGCATAATTATTTATATTAAAATTTCTAGTTCATATTAGATTACACAATTTATATTAATAAGTTCATGATAACATGTAGACACGTCCCAACTACATGGATGAGCTTACGAGGTCATCAGAGGGGGCAGTTGATCTGCTAGGGCATCCTAGACCATAACACATTTTCATGGATTTTCCTCCACCTCCACATTATATGTTCACTAATATGGAGGAGAGTCAATATGTACAACCACATGGACCAACAATTGAGGTAAACTTATTTATTCCTATATTTCAACATTTTCTTTTTTAAGTTACATAAATATGGTAATTAATTTGTAGACTAATTATAATTTGTCCTTGCCATTGTGTACACAGGTCCATATGTAGAGTGACGTTGATGTCATTGTTATGTGGAGACATGAGTGGGATGTTGGGTTTAGAGGCATTGATGTAGGTCCATCGATGCAACCTCTAATCATCGAGCCATAGGCAGGGGAGCACCAAACCCAGATTCATGATCAAACCCCCATCCTATTGGACTTGCATTTGGACTCAACTGAGGTTAGTAGATTCATGTATATATGTTTACAATTAAAATTTGTTTCAATATAATTTATTTCCATGTTGTTTGTTTTGTACAAATAATGATACAATTAGTTTGAATTTGAATGTGTTATATTACAGTACCAGCTTATGGACACTTACCTTGTGCGAAAGAACTTACATAGGAGTTCTAATGGTACTTAGAGTGTCACAGTTTGTATATTTGCAGGTTCATTTCAGAGGGAATATTCACATGTGTGATACAAAATTTGTATGTTTTCATACATGGACACTTTATGGATGTACATCATGGACATTATTTTAGTTTATGGGTGCTTATTATTTCAGTTTATGGATGTTCATGTGATATTTGTAATTTGTATATATTTTCATATGGATAGTTTATTGATACATGTATTCATTATTTCACTTTATGGATTTGTATTAATCTTGTTTATGGATGCTCATTAAATGTTGAAGTTTAAATGGATTTGTTAAAATTATTTCGCTAATTTAATAAATTGTCTATATACTATAACTTTTATTAGTAAAATATATGTTCAATTTTGATTTCCAATTTCATAGATTAAGAAAATAAGTACAATCTTAAAAATTATGATGCAGGTCACTTTGATACTTAAAATGAACTAAAACATATCCTGTATCAATTTAATATTGAACATGGAAATTATTCCAATCACGCTTCGTATTGGCTTGTATAAAGTGTCTTTTAGTGCAATCAACATGTATGTTATTACAATTCAATTTTAAAAATAAATTATTTGAATTATAAATTCATTCGTGTATATTATATATATATATATATATATATAGTTGTGACCCACCCATATAACACATGCATAGACAATTCTTTTAAGGATTTCAATCAATTTCTTATCTCAAGGTTCAATTAAAAAAACACAAATATGATTGAAATAAGTTTTATTCAATTTTAATATTAAGAGATGTCATGTAAACAATAAATAGGTTTTATTCAACATTATTTATTTTGAGATTATCTATAAGATCTTAGTCATAACATGATATAAGTCAATCATATTGAAATTTAATATATAGGTCAAACAACAATATATGGCAACATTTCTATAATTTTATATAATGTTATCAACTTTCCTCAATTTACAAGTAGTGATCCAAGTATTTCAATGAATTCATTATGATGGAAATTTAACTTTTATTCAATTTTTAAAAACTCAAATATGATTGAAATAAGTTGTATATTCAATTTTAAAAGATGTGGAGATGTAAAAGTTACAAATACAAGTTTTATTGATTTTATTTTGTTTGAGGTTATCTACAAAATCTTAGTCATAATGCACGTCATCAATAACTTTTTTGTGCTTACACTAAAATCAATGCACAATGTAAACTAATTACCTTGAAATTAATGTACACCATATATCTAGTTACATCATTTACCAGAAATCAACATCTTCATTGAAATCAATGCATCTAATGCAAGCAATCAAATAGGATTAGAAATCAACATCTGCACTAAAATCAATGCATCTAATGCAAATAATCAAATAGGATTAGAAATAAACATCTACACTGAAATCAATGCTTCTAATGTTGCAAGCAATCAATAGGATTAGAAATCAACATCTACATTGAAATTATGCATCTAGTGATAGCAATCAAATAGGATTAGGAATCAACATCTACATTAAAACCATTGCATCTAATGCAAGCTCAATCAAACAAGATTATAAATTAACATCTTTAATGAATTGAATGCATCTAATGCAAGCGATGAAATAGAATTAGAAATCAACATCTACATAGAAATCAATGCATCTAATTTGCAAGAAATCAAATAGGATTACAAATCAACATTTGTACGCTGAAATCAATGCATCTAGTGAAAGAAATTGTCTTCCCTTTCTCTCCCCCCTCCATCTATATTGATATCTCCCTCCATATCTCCTTCTTTGTCTCCCTATCTCACCCCCCAGAAACACACACTCTCTCTCTTCATATCTATCTATCTCTCCCTCCTTCCCTCTATCTATATCTTATTCCCTCTCCCCCCTTTCCATCTATATCTCTATCTCCCTCTATCTCTCCTTATTCATCTCTCTATATCACCCCACAAACATACACATTGTTTCTCCATATCTATTTATATCTCTCTCCCTCTCCCTCTCTTTCTCTCTCTCACTCTTCCCCTTATCTCCTTGTGTATCCCCTTCTATCTCTCTTCCCTCCTACTCTCCTCTCTTTCTCTCTCTCCATCTCCCTTATCAATCCCTCTCACTCTCTCTCCATCTACCTTGCCACTCCCTCTTTCTCTCTCTCCCTCCCTCTCAATTCCTCTCTCTCTCTTCCTTTCTCTCTGACCTCCCTCTGTCTCTCCCCCACGTCACTCTTTCTCTCTCTCTCGAGCTTTGTCCTGCAACTTTATTAACTATCTCCATCCCTCTCTCATTCTCTCTCCCCCTTCTCTCCATCTCTCCTTTTGTGTATTTCTATCTCACCCCAAACATACTCTCTCTCTCTCTCTCTCTCTCTCTCTCTCTCTCTCTCTCTCTCTCTCTATATATATATATATATCTTCTTCCTTCCCTATATTTTCCTCTACCTCCCTCTCTCAAGCTCCCTTTCTTTCTCAAAGACTCTCTCCTCCTCTCCCTCTATCCATATTTGTGTCCCCATCTCTATCTCTTACTCCTCTCTGACTCTCTCTTACTCTATATTTCAAACATTTTAAAATACTTTGACAATTATGCTGACCATTTTTGTGATAATGGTCAACTCTTTTGTTAATGCCTATGGCGTAAATCAACCACAGTTATTAATGTGGTTGTGCTAGTATATATTATAATATAAGAAATTGTATATTAATATTAAAGTTAATAGATTATATTAGTCCAAAATTAATAAATTTAAAAGTAGCAATAAAATATATCAATATTTTTTATATTAATATCATTCATCATTTAATTAATAATATATAATAATAAATAATAATAATATTTTAATATTAATATTAAATCTAATAAGGTTTTTACATGACACTATAAAAAAATTCTAATAAAATTAGGAATTTCAAAATGTTAATTTTAGATAATTCAAAAAAATATATATAAGGGTCGATCGAGCATAATAGTCGATCGAGCATAATAGTCGATCAAGCCACATAGCTTGATCGAGCCATAGTGCTTGATCGAGTTGTTGTTAACCATGTAAAGGGTCTAATCAATGGTTTATAAAACCCTTGATCGAGCTATTTAAATTTCAAATTTAGGCACTCGATCGAGCACTTTAAGCTCTCAATTGAGACTCTTAAGTCCTAAAATAAACTTTTTTAGCACCCCTTCTGCAAAATTTCCTGCAACTCCATTTTGTACCCTAACGGACTTAGGGCTAAATTTGTCCTTAGTTAGCGGAGTTGATCACGTTGGATTCAAGAAGGAATCTTCTATCCAATAGCATATGAGTTACACATTTTTGAATTCATATCATATTTTTCAACCAATTTCTTTTAAACACAATTCTTGAAAAAAAAATTAACTGTTTTAAAGAGGTTGAATAAAAAATCAATATCGTAAAATATACACAACAACAAAAAATTCAAAAAATACAACTATCTTAGTTTACGAGTCCTCTTCAAAAGGGTACTTTTTGTTTTTCAATTTATTTAAATAGTTGAAAAAAAACCTTACGTGAACACGTGTCTGCAAAATGCAATTGAAATATTACTTCGCCAACTTCAAAAAATAACAAAAATACATTTTTGCATTAAAAAATTAATATGAAAAACTTATCTCTGTGTGTGTGTGTGTGTCTATATATATATATATTAAAACTAAGTTATACTACGTGAACAACATATCTTAAGATGTGTGAAAATTTGCAAGGACAAACATTTCATTTAATGGAAAATTGACATATTATATGACATTAAATATTTTTGCAAAAAATATCATTAGGACAATAATATAATTCTCCACAATTTGTCTTTTTACTCCGAATAAAAAATCGTAGTGCTTATATGAATTTTGAGGACTTCAATTCGGTAAAAGAGGAAAAACTTGAAATTTCATTGCCACATTTGGCCCAAAAGAGTAACCCATCTTCATGCTTTCACCCTGATTCAATTTTGTAGAATCATAGAAGTGGGTTGTTGGCCTCTTCTCAATTACATACTATTAAGGATGCTCAGATAAAGGTCTTGAAAGTTGGATTTCTTGTCTCTAGCTCATTATCATATCTATCAAGCACTTCTATATCTCCTCTTGTGTTATTTAACTCAACTTTTGCATAATGATGATAGAACGGGTTACCCTGGCTGCCAATATCCCCATGCTAACTCAACACACAACTTTGTATTAACCTCAAATCCCATAGTATTTCAGGCAACATTAACATATGCAGCCAACTCAAGAATATGGATTGAATTTGACAAATTCCATGACAAATTTTTCTCTCACCTTCCAACTTTTTTCCCTCCTCATCCAATTACATATGCTTCCACTTAACAAATGGTGCAACAGGAAAGCCAAACGAGCATTTAGAAACTAAACATGTAGTCCTCCATTTTTTTTGTGCAATCACTATGAAAAAATTTGTAGCGCAGTTAAACAATCTTGTAGGCACTACAAGATAATTTCGTAGCATAGTTAAAAATATTGTAGGCATTGTGAAAAAATTTCGTTGCACCCCTACAAACTATATTTCAAATTTTAGGGAAGCTAAAACAACTCGTCTCTTTTCCCAATTAATTATACACGATCTTGAAGGGTCCTTGACACAAGGAATGATTTCATATGCCTTTCTTTGTTAGGGGTTGCACGCTAACTCAAATTTACTAGACATGGACAAATCTAAAAGGGTTTTCACAACATTCCAAAACAGGGGTGCATTGTCTTATCGTTGCAATAACACTCCAATCACTAAAAAAAATCACACAACCACTATTACAAAGCGTGGCCACACATTCCTTATACAGACTTTACAACGGGAATCCCAAAATATAAATGAGAAATCACACCATACAATTTTTCCATTCGAAAATCAGTCAAAGAGGCATTTTGATTGTGTGCCAAAACAGAGTGTTATGTTTCATAGTAACAACATTCAAACCACTATAAATCTCACACATTCACTACTCCAGAACATAGGGAACATTCCTCTACGGGGTTTGGAACCATTTCAAAAAGAATGCCAAAGATGCATGACTAAAGCACACATCAATTAAATCTACAAGGTTTAAACATTTAATATAAATTGATTCAACAAGTTGTAGGCATCCATTATGACCAACAACTTCATTAACAATATACAAACAAAGGAGTTAACAAACATAGAGGCATATAAACATGTTACTGATTAATCAAATTCAAATATATATTAAACCTAGTCATATATACAATGTGGGCCTATGTGGCCCTGACCTTTTTCTCACACACATTCAACCTTTGTCTCTCCTCCTCACTATGGAGCTTCTCTTCTTCTTTTTTCCACTCAAACACTCTTTCTATTGAAATATAAGGTTGAATTGGGACAACCAATAGTGACAAGAGATGAATCGTTCCCCTTCTCCACAAAATAAGGGAAACTGAAACTATATTTACATTAGGAAATAATTCCTCTAATCTATTCTTAAAAAAGATCTCGCTTCCTAATGTAAATATTTAAAATTTATTACAAAAACATTTAAATTTTCTTCCTGCATCACCTTGTGACCATCCCATCACATTAGCAAGTTTTTCCCTAGTCTTTATCGAATTTTGTGCTCCATCTATGTGCCTGCATCAGACTCTCGAGGTAAAAAAATATATGACCTCCTTGTCATATGTATCTGGTCTTCTTGTAACAACTTCAACTCATGATCTGCAACATGCCTCTACAGTATCAAGTCTCTACCTTCCTACATGCTACCTCACCAAACTTTCTCATGAGTTTGCGATTTTGGTATCTTCCTAGTCGTCTTCTTTGGAACCCTACAAGCGCTCCTTACTATAGGTTGTTGCAAATATCCTCACCTTCCTTTATTGACACCTACACATTGAAACTTAAAATTCTCTTACCAAATCTTTAATCAACTCGTACCTTCTTCTATTGCTTCTTGTTGCGAACTCTAACCTTTACTTATTGTCAAACTGTTCAAACTTTCCAATACATTGCTCAAAATTTTCCTCAGAATCAGAGGTTGTCTCTTCATACAACCAACTATACCTTTGTGCTTTCCATTTGTCAATTTCATCTTCTGATTCAGTCCTTAGCTGAAATTTGTTTTCTTCGGGTTGTTGCATACCTTCTCTTGTCACAAAATTTAAACAATCTTCATTTAATTATGGTTTATTCCTTTCCTTTACAACATGTTGTTTGTAACTTGTGGTTTCATCTTCATTGTCATCCAATACATTCTTCTCCTTTTCCAATTCTGATTTTGCACTATGAATATGCAATCCTTTCCTCATTTAGCGCTAAAACTCCCAAGTTTCCCATCAAATATTCATTTGCTTCATCCACTATAATAGCATCCACACACATGCTTTCATCACCCTTAGCTTTTTCTTCCACGACTGCATTTTTCCACGGCTCATAGTCTTCATCTTAACTATCCTCTGCCTTCCTTCCAATCTGTATAACAGCACTCAGTGATTCTTCCTCCTTTATGCACATAATGAAAGAAATTTTATGTCCTTCTTCTAGAACAACTATTGCATTCATACACCAAACAAAATCATCATGGATTGTATCCTCTATTAACACCTCATCTATCATATGTTGTGATTTTCCACACTGCTTGTGAGACTCTCAACTAATATCTCATCAACATTTTCTTCGTGTTGGTTTTCAGTTTCCAAATGGCCCATGATACTTTGAGCTAGTCTCCTTTAGCATCATTATTCTCTCTCTTTTCAAGGCTTACTCCTTGTTTGAGTTCACAAATAATTTCTTCTTCAACTATTTTCCTTTGCTGTAGCTCAACTCCTTTGAGCTTTTCCTCCAAGTGAGCATTTATATTCTATTCAAATTCCTTGAGTTTCTCCATCAACTGAGCATTTAATCTATGTCTCGGCTTCACCTACAACAACTTCCATTTTACTTTCTTCCAATGAGTACATCTGTAACCTTAGTCTTCCTCATTTTTTTCGTAAAATTCTTTTCATCATCTTTAGATGTAATTTAATTTCAGCTACTTCTCTATCAAGTTTTGCTTGACTTGATCTACTATGGATTCTCGCTAAACCTTTACTATGACTCTCAATAGTCACTAATATCATTCTTCTATGAGCTTCTCCTTGCTCATTGTGATCTGCACATAAGCCACTGCAACAAGCTGACTCCATTAACATGTTTGAAAATACCATACTAAGCTCTTACATGCTTAGTCTTTTCTTGGTATTTTTACTAACTCCTTCCTCGGGAACCTTCATTTGAGCACTCTCTGCTCTTCTAGCCTCTACCTTCAATTTACTCACCTTATTCCTCACTTTCTACTACAAGGTTTCTTTCCATAATCCTCAATTGAAAACATTCATCACTGCTACTTGTAATCAACAATCGATCTACAATTAACTGAAATCAAAAGACCATTACCTCCTTGTTCAATCTTCACTTGAACACATACAACTGTTGTTGCATAATTCTTCTTACTGTTGACATCCCTTTGTTTTTGCAGACCTTCATATTCTTTAAATCAACACCATTCTTCCTCTTCATTTCTTCTTAAGTCAATCTATTCTACTTCAAAGTAGACATCCTCCACTATGTCTGCAAAGCAACTCACAATCAGAAAACCTCAATTCAATTTAATTTGAAAACAAATATTTACCTCAATTTCTTGTAAACTTTGCTTCCTCCAAGAGCTTCATGTATCTTTCTCTAAGAGTTGTAAAGCTAAAATCTTTATGTGGATCTGATACCACTTGATGACAAACTGGGTTACCCTAACTTCCAATATCTCCATGCTAACTCAACACACAACTTTGTATTAACCTCAAATCTGACAGTATTTCATGCGACATTAACATATGCGGTCAACTCAAGAATATGAGGGACTTTTCTCTCACCTTCCAATACTTTTCCCTCATCCAATTACATATGCTTCTGCTAAACAAATAGTGCAATGGGCAAGCCAAACGAGCATTTAAAAAGTGAACACGTAGTCCTCCAAAATTTATGTGTAGTAGCTATGAAATAATTTCGTGGCGTAGTTAAAAAATTATGTAGGTGCTACGAGATAATTTCATAGCACAATTATAAATCCTTTAGGCGCTGTGAAATAATTTCATAGTGCCCCTAAAAAATGTATTTTGAGTTTTGAGGAAGCTAAAACGACTTGGTTATTTTCCCAATCAATTATCCACATCCTTGAAAGGGTCCTAGACACAAGGAATGATCACATAGGTCTTTGTTCATTAGGGGTTTCGCGCTAACTCGAATTTACCAGACAGGGAAAAATCTAAAAGGGTTTTCACAACATTTCAAAATAGGGGTATGTTGTCTTATTGTTGCAAAAACACTCCAATCACTAACAGAAAATCACGCAGCCACTATTCTAGGGCGCAACCACACATTTATTCTACAGAGTTTACAATAGGAACCCCAAAAGACAAATGGGAAATTACAACATACATTTTTCCATTAAAAAATCATTCAAAGAGGCATTTTGAATGTGTGCCAAAACAGAGTGTTATGTTTCACAGTAACAACATTCAAACCGCTGTAAATCTCACACATTCACTGCTCCATAACACATGGAACATTCCTCTATGGTTTTTGGAACCATTTCAACAAGATTGCCAAAGATGTATGACTAAAGCACACAACAATTGAAGCTACAGGGTTCAAATATTTAATGTAAATTGATTCAACATGCTACAAGCTTCCATAATGATCAACAAATTCATTAACAATATATAGACAGAGGAGTTAACAAAGTGAGAGGCATATAAACATGTTGATCATTAATCAAATTCAAATATACATTAAACTCGACTATATATACAATGTGGGCCTATGCATCCCTGGTCTCTTTCTCACACACACTCGACCATTGTCTCTTCTCCTCACTTTAAAGCTTCTCTTATTCTTTTTTCCACTCAAACACTCTTTCTCTTTAAAAAGAAGGCTAACATGGAACAACCAAGAGTCACAAGAGATGAATCATTTCCCCTTCTCCATAAAATAAGGGAAATTGAAACTATATTTACATTAGGAAATAATTCCTCCAGATCATCTAAAAACAAAACTCAATTCCTAATGTAAATATCCTCTTCACCTTCATCTCCTCCTCCTCCTTGAGTGGTAAATATCTCTAATATCACTTAGGTGGAAAGGGAATATGTCACTTGTAGTGCAACACAAAGTCACACAATGGAAACCATACACATAAATCACTTTAAATTTTACTATGAACATCTACCATTTAACAAAATTCAACTACTTTATTGCATCAATCCACATAATTAAGAAAAAGATTATCTACACTAAATAAAATCAAGCTCAATAAATATACACAACATTCAACTTCTAAAGGATTCATGAACTAAAGTGGAAAACATCCCCTCGGTAAAAACCATTATTCAATGCGCTCTCTCTTTATTAATGTAATTTATATCATTGTTAAAATTGGGCTATTAGCCTCCTCTCAATTATAAAAAAACTCATACTTCTTATTTAAGGCCATAGAAACCTAACTTTATCTCTCTCTTTATCTCTCATTTATCCATTGACAACATTAAATATCTCCTCTTTTTGTATTTATCTCAATTTTCCCATAACTATTGCTTCTGTGATCCATATCAAGTTTTATGAGAAGATTTATTATTAGATTAACAAATTATGTATATATAGTGTTAATGTTATTGGTCTAACATTTGACTCTATTAAGTTATTATTTTTAGTTTTGCATTCTAAGTATATAGACATTTATGGTATTAGTGTTTATGTAGCTTATTTATAAGCCAAAAAGCTCCATATTAATTATTGATTGAGGAGTGGATCCAAAAGTGCTTTTAAACCACCACTTCTGTCCAATTCTATGGGTGTTATGTGATTCTATATAGTCTCTATAAAATATTTGTGATTTAAAAAAAAAAAAAAAAATATACTATAAAATTTGGGGGAATGATTTTAAGGAAAAATGGAAATTGAGGAATTTTTTTTTTTTTGGAAAAACATGGAAAATTATCCTACCTTTAAATATTAACCCATAAAATTTTCCCTATTTACAACATTTTACTCTTATTAGTCCCCGCCTAGGTAGGACTCTCACATTCGATTTGCAGTTTGATTGCTATTAGTTTAGCTTTGACATATGCAAAACATAATGTTAATCTTTAGAAATAAATAAAGTTTTTTTCTTATAATTTGAAAAATTAATTTGCAAACACTTTATTGGACAAATAATTTGATGTCTTATTTCATCCTTAACACCATATGTCCTAGTCTCGACAACAAACTCTCTGCTAGAGAAGATGTAATGCAATATGTACATGAGTGTGCATGCATCATCTGTAATCTCAACATTTGAGGTTGAATCTAAGGTGGCCAATGTGCTAATTAAAGAAAGATGGTACACAACAATGGTTGGCAACAGTTGTATGTGTGCCCTAGTTTTCATCTAGATTTTGAATGCTCATCCTCAATTTGTTGGACCAAAAGCTTCGAACAAGGATCGTTGTTGCACAACTGATACAAGTCAGTCCACTAGTTTTCGCGGGGCTTGAAGCATCCACAAACCCATAAAGATGTCAGTTTTGGATGGTTCTTCTTCAACCCCAAGCCAACTTATCTCAATGCCTTCGACATCATCTCCCTCTTGCCAGCATTCAATCTCTTGAGGCTATTCAAAAATGAGGTTGAGAAGTAAGAGGAAGAGTTGAGGTTCATGTTGACTCAACCAACATCGAGAATAATGTTGATACTTGAAGAGATTGCCAAGTTATTCTAGTTCAACTTAGAGAAACCAGAGGATTGTAAGTTGAAGTTATAGGGATCACTGCAGGGACGGAAGGGGCCTTTATGTATTGATGTTCATGTTTTCAAAGTCAAGTCCTCACTCTTGCTAGCATAACTTCTCAAGGCTGAGGGTGATACACTAGAGTATAGTAAGTTCTACAACAAAGATCTGAAGCCTCGTCTCAAAGACGTCATGCGGATGTCAGATGCAAGTCTCTTGGTTTAAGTTCATGTTCAAATTTAACAATCTTCAAATTCAAACAAAATCGACAATACAAATTTAAATGATAAAGTTCAACTTAAAATTCGAGAAATTATATAAATAATTATATTTTTATTATATAATATAACATTCCTAATATAATAAAAATACTAAATAATTTTAATATTAATTATATATTACAATTCAAATTATTAATTTCTATAAATATATTGAAATTTATATATTATTATGTAGTTATTGTGATAAATAATAATAATAAAATATTAATTTAAATAATGGTTATTGAAAAGCGTTTAAGTTATTCAAATAAGTTTTTTTTACATATATTTAAATTTAGATTTTAATTTCATGGAATGAAGGTTTCAAAGAACTGATGTAAAAAAAAATCAATTAAATCCCATCGAACTCATCAGAATATTAATTTCACATTTGCATTGTTGTTAAATTAGTTTTTTGCTAGCTAATTTAAACTTTTGTTCAAATAGTTTTTTGTTAGCTAATTTAAGTAAATCATCATTAAATCTATTTGATAATATTTTCACGTTCAGTTTGAATTTTTTTAACAAATTTAAACAATTTACTTACTTTTGGGTTTGGCAAATTTTGAATTTCACCGTTAAAATTCAAATTCCCGAACCCGAACCCGAACCCGAACCCAGTGACCTAGGCGGACAGTAATAATAAATAGTTGATAATGGGTGAACATGCTTTTAACTTTTTTTCTTACTTACGTGGTTTGTAGATAGATTCTAGGTTTTAGCATAAACAACGAAGAAATATTAGGTAGATTGAATGTGGGATGAGTACAAGGGTTCAACTGACATGACCATGACCATGAATATAATTAAAAAGCATTGTGGAAAGTAATGCATATCTACTTTAAATTGTGTTCCTATTCCTCGTTTGATCGATCAACACATAGCGTTTAAATTATTATTTCTACGTTTTTCAACTATATTTTAGTGGTAGGAGCTCTATAAGATGCAACTTGTGTTTCTCTCAAGTGATTATTTCTACCCTTTACAACTATATTTTAATAGTAGGAGCTCTATAAGAGGCGACGCAAGTTGTGTTTATGTTAATGGTTATATTGTAATTATTTTATAGTCAAAATATTTTTACAAAAGTTTATTATTAAATTAAATATTTTGAAATAAAAATTAATTTATAAATAGAATTTGTTAAAAATAAAAATTATTTTAAAATTTCAAAAAAATTTATATGTTACCAAATGTTATAATAGTATAAATATCAAATTTCAATTATTATGAAAAATAGTACACATTAAATCTCAATATTTATGAAATTTTATTAGTTATAAAATAAAAATAAATATATGTCTTAAGTGTTATAATAGTACACACATCAAATCTCAATATTTATAAAAATTTCATTTCTAAGTAAGTGTGTCAAATTCATGTTTGACTTTTATTTAATGTATAATTTTTGAAAATAATTTACCAAGTTGGTTCACATTTTTTTAAATTTTTAACAATCACATTTTATTTTATGATATTATTTTTCCCCGTTTAATATATATGTGTGTGTGTGAGAGAGAGAAATTACTTTTTATATAGATTCATATATATTAACATATATAATCTACTTAATATAACAAAAAAAGCTAAAATTATTAAGCCACTACTATTAGGACACCAATACTATTGCAACAACTACAAAAAAATCCAACAAACACATTTGTGATTTTTTATCACTTCCTATATCAATATAAAGGAATTTTTGAAAATGCAATCTAAGTTAAGGAATTTAGACTTCTGTGATCCATAACATTGTTTAGAGATTTTTCGGCGTAATCACATAGATATTCTTTTGTCGACGCGTTTCGAACCAACAAGTGTGGTTCATCGTCAGGACAAGTTGAAGAACCAATCCAGTTTAGCTTGTTAAATAGTATGTGCAGAGATTCTAACGACTAAATTTCCAACGGCTAACTTTGACCTAAGGACACGAGTCAAACCAATAAAAACACATTGAGACAGTGCTTAATTCTGGCAAAGCTAGGAATAACCGAGGAATCTCTGCAACGTTTAAGAAACACCAGATCGGATTTCAACTTTGTGACCTGCATGCGTGACCGCTCGAAACGATGAACTTTTTTAGCAGCGGCTTCTCTGTGCAGGGAAATAATTAAGGAATTTAGACTTCTGTGATCCATAACATTGTTTAGAGATTTTTCGGCGTAATCACATAGATATTCTTTTGTCGACGCGTTTCGAACCAACTAGTGTGGTTCATCGTCAGGACAAGTTGAAGAACCAATCCAGTTTAGCTTGTTAAATAGTATGTGCAGAGATTCCAACGGCTAAATTTCCAACGGCTAACTTTGACCTAAGGACACGAGTCAAACCAATAAAAACACATTGAGACAGTGCTTAATTCTGGCAATCTAAGTTCTTCCTCTAAACTCTTGTTGCATTTGAGTCACTTCCCTAACAACATATTTCAAAATAATATAATGTAATGATAAGAAAAAACAATGTCCCCTCCATTATAAATCTTTATAGCTCTTTGGAATTCCCCTAAGTCAACATGTTTTTCCATAAGTAATTATGTGTTCCTTTAATATTATATCATATTTTTTTTCAAACATTTTCACCTACCTTTAATAGCTAGCTTGATTTTATGATATTTGTTGGCTTAGGGGGTCCTGACCCAGGTTCAGAGTTATTTGCGCCAACCAACAAAACCCTACACTACTGGCCCTTTCGGCAACAACCTGCGTATCGCAAACTACTGTCTCACCCGAAGCAATATTGGGGGATGCAAGAGCCAAGTTTCTGCATCCAGAGACTAGTGTGATGTCTTTCAGATCTGCCTTTGCGCAGATCGATCCACTCTCAGGGCTCGTCACTACAACTCTGTTAAACAGCCTTCAGACCTCCGCGAACGTCTATGATCCATACTTGCAAACCTTTAACATACAATTTATCTACTTTTGTGCATCAGGGGGCAATCATAAATTAGGTTTCATGCATATTTACTTAAGTTATTAATAAACATCAGAGAATTCATCAGAGTCTTTGCAAAAAGTACTTATACATGCATTGCGTACATCATTAACACTTATTCAAGAGAATCGCTTAACATTCAACCAATATTCCATAAAACACATCATTCATTGACATCATATAACATTAACAGAAACAGAGATAAACATAAATATGCAAGAATTCTTCGGAAGCTGTCTTTATTGATCTTCAATTCAAAGTTATAGACTCAAAACTACCCTATGCACACAACTGCAGGTGTTCGCGCAATCAGTTGCAGACTCTACCTAGGCCACTGCGCACTCAGCTGCAGAGCCTTTCTTATGCTATCTTACCCACTTCTCCTCGTTATCACCTCTAATTCTCCATCTAAATCTATTTGTCTCTTCATTAAGACTCACTATTTATAGCCTTTTTCATACAACGCCATGGTCCCTGGACCATGGGTGTGGGTGAATCTCAAAACTTACTCAAACTTTACATAAAAGAACGGGTTAAACACCTTTAACTCTTATTTACAAAAGCTATACCAAAAATTTGGTTATCTTAACCCCAAAACTAACCCAAGGGACCCCATCCCAACAGGCCCCCAACAAAAAGATCGTGACTCGCCCTCGAGTCACTCTCTTGGCACTGCAATCTTACTGTGAAGATGATCCAGGTGGATATTGGTGGCCACCTACCAAGACCACTTGGACCCCCACCATTATTTCTTTCAGCTTTTCAATTTCCTTAATTGTAGCACAATTTACTATTTTTAGCAGTTTTTCGGGTCCTGAACTTCTGGAGCCATTTTGAGGCCCTAAACGATGTTTTTTTGGGAAAACTAGGAGCAACATGGGTCCATGGACCGATGTTTCTCTTCCCAGAGTTGTATTTCCCAGATATATCTTTCTAACGAGATAATGTGTGCATCAAACGGAGATCGTATGCCAAAGTTACGACCCTGGGAAGTTGATGTACCAATTTACCCAAACGAGGCCCATAGTTTGGCGTTTCATCTTCTAAGGTTAGGTTTTTGGATGTTTAGGGTTTTCCATTGTTTCTCAACAATAAATAGGCCTTCAAGCCTCATTGTAACAGAGTTCAGAGGCATGTAGCCGCCACATCGCTTCTCAGAGATAAGGTACCATCGCCCTAGTTGGTTTATTTCCATTGTTGTTTGTAAGCATATTTCAGTATTTTACATTAATGAAATGAAGTATTATTTCCATTGAATCTCTGTGTTTATGGTTATCTCTGTAATTTGTTGTGTTCCTGTTTAAATCCGGATGAGTGGTATTAGAGCGGTATGCTTTTTCTCTATTTTTCTTTGCATGTCCCCAACGAGGTCAGGATATAAGGAGTTAGGGCTTGAGCTAGTCGAACCTTTGCAAGAACAACCTCGCAAATCCCAACGGCCTCCCATGGTGGATGAAAAGAAAGACGAGGGGGCAGGAGATCCTATCAAAATTTTGCTCGAAGAAGCCCTCGAGCGACAAAGGAACGTGATGATGGACAACTTTGCCCAGATCCTTTAGCAACTACCTAGGGGCGATGCATCGACTTCCAACAACTACTCTGGAAATGCCACACTGTTTAAGGTACAATTTAATTTTGAAATCTCCATATTCAAGGGTCAAATAGATGTAGAGGCCATTGATAAATGGTTAAATCTGCTAGAGGGTTATTTTTCTGTTCATGATTTTCCAGTCAGGAAAAGATTATTTTCCCTCTTCTCAAAGCAGCCCCCTACATCAAGGATTGGTGGAAAACCTACTGTGAGCATAAGGATGAAAGTACAGGCTCACTATTTTCAGCTACACCCACTTGTGATTCATTCCAAGATGCCATCAAGGAGCAGTACTACCCTGTCGGAAGCTATGAGGATCAATACATAAAGTGGACCACATTGCAGTAGGGAAGGGACCAAGACATGCCAGAGTTTACTAATATTTTCCATACCCTTTGCACAAAGTTGGGTATCAAGGATTCAGAGTAGTATTTTTGGTACTCAAATACCGCGACTGGCTACACAAGTACATCTAGGAAGAAATATAATTCTTGAACATCCCCTTGCTCGGCACGACATACTGATATGCCATCAAGGTCGAGCAAAAGTATAAACAGAAGAAGCGAGACTTTGGATCTACGAATCCAAAGCAAGGGAAAGGTGCCCCCAAACCGCAGAACAAAGGAAAAATCCAAGGCGAGGCAGCCCAAGGCAACCCGCCAAAGCTGCAAGCAAAAACCAGATTCGTGAACCCAAAAATGGACATGGAAAAGTGGTGTGAGTTCCATAAGAGCTCCACTCACAATGCAAGTGAGTGTCGGGCCAAACAGTCACTAGTGGCCGAGCTAAAGGTTTCAGAATCAGATGCATGTTCTGACTCTGAGTCAGACTCCGACATGGGGAATGACAAAGGGAAGCAGATTATCGATGTGGAGCCCAACGCCACCGTTGCCACCACAAAGATCAAAAAGGAGGAACCCGAAGATCCGGAGGAGGAGGAGTGTCCCTTCCACTCCCAAATGTGGGTAGACAGCTCCCTGCTATAGTTCATTATTGACAACGGGAGCCAAAAGAACCTCATTTCGGTAGATTTGTGAAGCGGCTGGGCTTACCGACCACAACACATCCACAACCGTACACCATCAAGTGGCTTCACCAAGGACGAGATCTTCGCGCCAGCTAGCAGTGTCGCCTTCCATACAACATCAAGCCCTTCATGGATGAGGTATTCTGTGACATTGCTCCCCTTGAAGTTTGTGATGTATTATTAGGACAACCATACTTGTGGAAGTGACATGTTGTGTATGAATCAAGGCCCCGTGTTGTTATTCTTACTTTGGGAAATAAGTTGTACATGATACCAGAGGTAGCACCGCCTACCGCCATCTCTTTGATTACTGCAAAACAATGCAGTAAGCTCATTTCCAAAATCGGGAAATTTGTTTTCCTGATGATACGCCCTCAAGGAAAGAAGAAGACAGTGGTCATGACCTCCAGACAGGGCCACTCTGCATGACAACTACAGATGAAAAAGGTTGTGGAGGAGTACGAGGGCATCTTCACCTCCCCCATAGGGGTTCCTCTACACTGTCAGGTCAAGCACTCCATTGATCTAACCCTAGGTGAGTCGCTACCCAATGGAACAATTGTTGGTGTCCAGGTATGAACGATATATTCACCCTTTTTCCTACATTAATTTATCAATCTGGGTGCATATCCTTTCAAGGCAACACACAAGGTATATGCAAGGGCAAGAGCAGAGTCCGTTCCGACCAAGGGTTCACGATTAAAATTCAAAACATTGCGGTGAACTAAATCAAATACAAACTTCATAAAAGCAATTACAAGAAGTAAAGAACTGTAATAGCAAGCATAAAATAATAAATAACACACATAGAAGGACACAACACCTGATCAGAAGAGCGGGCCCAGCTCTCTGATCATGGCTACATTAGTCACAGCGAAGATTAGAATAACAAAATAGATGATACTTTATTAATCTGAAAAGGGTTATTACAATATCAATGGGATGTCCCCCAACTACAGGAATAAACTATCTTTTATACACAGCAAAGGAGAACAACCTCTTTCCCCAAAACATGGTAACCGTATCCCCAAAAATATACATTAGTTTGGAACGACACCAACACCAGACAGACAAGATCAGCAACATGCCCAAGAATGGTTCAGGGATCTGCGACTCCAGCTACGCGGCCTCCCTATGGATGGTCGTTGTTATGAATAGAAGATCTGTTGCGGAATGTTGAAGCCTTGGTTCCTGTTCTCCAAAAGCTGCATCAAACATACATTTTAGTGTTGTGAATAGACAAATATTCGTGAATTTACTTCATTAATAAAATATTCCAATAGACAAGTCAAGGGTGTTTACCTTGTAAGTTTAGCATAGTAAACATGGGTAAATAAGTGAAAAAAGGTCAAAAAGGGTGATGGAAATGCAACAGAAAGATAACCCGATTTGGTGCCCAACATCTCCCCCCAACTAGCCTTCTGCATGCCCTCATGCAGTTCGCTGCATCCGTAGGTCTGGATTCTGCAGACTGTAGGCTTCCTGAAGTTGAGCGAGATCATATTCTCCTGCCATCTCTGTCCTTGGAACTTTAAAACCATCTGAAAGGAGGAATTCCTTCCACCAATCTACCGGAACATTATACGCTAGAGTGTAATTTTCTACAAGCAACCAAATAGTAGGAAACTGAAACCAGATCCCCATCCATCGAACCCCGCATGTTCGGACACATGCCACAATCTGGGCACTCTGAGGAGAACTTGTGCAAAATTTGGTGCCCCAAAAGGATCCCTGTTCTGGACAACTATAGGTGACATCGTTCACCTTTTCTAACAACAATCAAGGGTCTCATCTTGAAATGTGACTAATTACCTGACACAAAGATCAAGGAACCTATTTTGTGTCCTCAACATTCTGTCTCTGTTCCCCTCAATTCCCAAAAAGGTGTTGTGTTTAGTGAAGATGGTGATTGACCTCTCGTGTTCTCCTCTTACTATAATTGGCTTTGTAACCTGATTAGATTCAAATGTGTTAAAAGCCTTCTGCCAGCTGATCTGATTGAAAGTGTAAGAGGCGACGGCCCTTAAATGAATGTCCCCCACATATGGGACCAGGTTGAATTCTCTGTCGAGGCGCAGTAGATACCCGTGCAGGTAAAACTCACACATCAAATGTTGAGTTGGCATGTCATGGCTCCTCATTATTCGGAGGAATTGTACACCATCTTCTATTTCATAACTAATCTTGTTTTTTATGCACTCCATGCAGAATAAAAGAAAACGTTCATGCAAAAATAAAGAATAACAAGAAGTAGGGGGTGACATGCCATCATCTCTTGCGCCAAATTAAACATTTGCTCCTTATCATTCTTCAGCTCTGCCACTTCCTTTTCTAGTTGCTCCATCTCGAGTTGTTGCTTTGCATGCCTTAATCTCATGATATCTATGCGCTCCACATATTCAAAAATGGTTATGGAGGCTCATTCCTGAGTTCTTCTGACCTCATTTTGATACCGAGTTGCAGTAGATTTCTAAGTCTACACTTCTGCCATTAAGGCATACTCACGATCTTCAAACAATCGTTCGACCAGGTCTGTTTGAGTGGCAGCAGAAGTTGTGGCTATCTGGTCCACCTGAGTCTCTGCTTCTACTCTTATGGCCTTGGACTTCTTAGCTTGCCGCTTGTATTTCTTCATCCCCTTCTGCTTGTGTACCTGCTTCCTTAGTTTCCTGACCTCCATCTTAAGCCGCATTGTCTCTTTAAATTGCAGCTGGTAATTTTTCTTGACAGGGAGTTTTCGTTGTTCACACAGCTCTACCCATTCCTGTTTAACCAGAACTTCCTCTGTTTTGGCAGCTGGAGGTAAATCCCCTGGGATAGCTTCTGTTGTGTTGACTGTTTTGCTTTCCTCCACTGCCCGTTCTTCTTCAATTATCTCTTGCCTCACGACCTTCTCACCTGGCTGTTCCATTGGCTCATTCGTCGGGACCGCTTCGCTTGGTCCCTCCTCTTCGCCAATGGCTACTTCCTCTTGTTGTGCGCTCACCATGACCGGTGATGCCCTTGCGAGATGCTCTCCTACTAATGTGTCTGTTGGAATCCTTCCTGGTTCTCCAGCCTTAGGGGCCTATGTCTCTTCTCTCCTCCCAGGCTCCGAAGTGCCTGTCGCCTGAGTAGCATCCACCCCACACGGTTGTTGCCTTTGTGACAATTTCAAAGCTAGAGGAATGGCGGGATCTTCTTCTTTGCACCGAGGGGAACAAGTTACCCTTGCTCCTCTTGGGATAGAGGAGAAAAAGAAGAAATAGCACTAGTCTTCAATGTTCGGTCCCGAGGTCGATTTTGGTTCCTGTGGTTCAGCGCCAACCTCATGCCCTAGTTCTTGTTCCTCCTCTTCCATTAGTTCTAATATCGGGGTGGTCACGACCTCTTCTTCATTCGGTTGATCCTCTTCCATCGGCTCCATGGTAGAAGGAGGTCCTTATGGGGTACCCTCGGTCGCAATATCGACCAATTCACCCACTCTTGCATGTTGTGGTCCTGCCTCTGTGGTTATCATGCTATCAAATTGCTCTCCTAGTTCCACAGGTGAGGCTGGTTCTTGTGGGATAGCCTCGTCCGAGGTACTAGTGGGCCCTTCTGTGTCAACTCGCGCATCTTCCATTGGCTCCACAGTTTCGGCTTGCTCTTGGGGAGTAGCCCCTTCTTCAAATTCTTCAACTTCCATCTCCATCTCTTCTTGTTCCTCTTGGTCAACATAATCATCTTCTCCTGCGGTTTCTTCCTCCATGGCTTCTGGTTCATCTTCCCTGATAGCCACAGTGGCTGCTACTTCTTCCTTTGTGGAATCCCAAAACAGTTCCCACGAGATCGAGATTTGTCTGATGGCATTCATTACTAACAGGTGAACCAGCCCATGGTGGGTGATGACCACCAATACCTGTCGTGACCCCTGATCGGAATGTGCCATTAGGTGAAGGCTTCGTAATAGGAAATAAGGCACATTCATTGAGAAAGTCTCTGCTTGGGGAAATCGCAGGTGAGCTAGTATGCGGAGATGGTATTTGAATGTGGTGGAGTATCTCCCTTCGCAAGTCATATATTTTATGACGAACTCTGCTACTCCTCCCCATGGATGTGGTAGCCAGTTTCGTTCGTATCCCCGACCCTTTTGCACGATGCTTTCTCCCGCTTGTAAAAAGGCTTTGAGAAACTCCGGAAGGGTAGTCCTTCTTGAAAACCATTGCTGTCTATTTTGAGCGAGCCCATTGACTTCTACAATGGCTTCCTCTGTCACAGGGATTTCAATTCCGCAGACCCGAGAGCTTTGTTCTCCCAAGTTGAGTGCAAATTCTGCCACAATTTCGTCGTTCGACCCTCTCAACCTGTCGAAGTAAACATTCTAGCCTGCATTCTCAAAGACCTGCCATACTTCCTGATTGTTCCAAACTCTCATTGTATCTTCGGGCTCATGCCACACAGACCGTCAACCTATCGTTGTAGATGCAGGTTCAGCATGATGAATGCAGTTAGCTGGCAGGGGAGAATGACAAGGCTCCAAATCGTTGGCAACTGAAATAACGTCATGGTCGCTTTTGGGGACATCGGATGAAACAGTACTAGTACGTTTGAAAATGATGACAGGTTATGGTGGTACTGTTAGATATTTCAGTGATTTAATGTAGCGTGTTGGGTAGGTGACTGATTATGACTCTGTACATATGAATACGCATTCCAGCACATCAAAGTTATGATTACGAAGTATCGAAATCATTAGATTCTGTTTGGTGAGGATCATGTGTCATGAATTCTTTTTCGTGGTACACCGTCATTTATTATGACGGTTCCCCCCCCCCCCCCATATATATATATTTATTTATTTATTTTTAGAGAAGAGTGAGAGTGTCCCTCATTCCAACAACCATTAAACTAGAAGAATCAGAAAGGTGTTTGACAAAGGCATCTTTAGAGGCTGGACAATGGTATAGTTTTAGACATTGTCCATTTAATAAGAACGAGGTATGATTCTGATCTATTGTAATTAATCTAATCATTCCATTTTTGAACATTGTTTCCACTTGATATGGTCCCATCTAGCAAGTGTGAAGCTTGCTTTGAAATCCTTAAATCGGGAGTCATAAAGTAATGCCCAATCCCCCACACATGAAACACCATACTTTTGATAAATTTATCATGCCATTTCATTCTCTATTGTTTAACATCAGTAGTCTTCTGGATAGCTACTTACCGAATCTCGTCCAACTCATTTAGTTGGTCTAGTCGGTGTTTCTCTGCTTCTGATAGGTCTAGGCCTACTTATAGAGTTTTTTTGAGTGTACTAATCTCAAATTCCACCGGAAACAAGGGGGATTTTCCATAGACTAATTCAAATGGAAAAAACCTAGTTGTGTTCCACCATGTTGTTCTGTATGCCCATAAAGCTTCTGGAAGTTTTTGTGCCCAGTCCGGCAATGACTTGTTATTGTCTTTGTCAAGATATTTTCCAATACCTTGTTTGTGCTTTCTACTTGTTCGTTCACCTGTGGGTGATAGGGGGTTGTCACTCTATGTTCGACCCCATATTTCTACATCAATTTCCCTATCATGTGAGATGTGATCTGTGATCCTCCATCCGCCACAATTTCCCTTGGAGTAGTGTATCGAGCAAAGATTTCTTCAAAAGAAAGTCTGTCACTACTTTCTCTGTTGCTCTCGTGACCGCTCTACCTTCCACCCATTTAGTTACATAATCAGTGCATACCAAGATGTAAGCTTTCTGATGAGAAGGTGGGTTGAAGGGTCCAACGAAATCAATGGCCCATTTCTCAAATGGTTCAAGGACTATCTGGGGCTGTAGAGACACTTCATCTGCTTTCCCAAGTTGTGCCATCTGTTGGCAGCTATCACACCTTCAGACATAATCCCAAGCATCACGAAAGATGGAGAGCCAATAATATCCCATTTGCAGCACTTTGTGACCTGTTATTTTATCTGCAAAATGTCCTCCACAGGTTTCATCATGTGCAGCCTTTAATATCTCATAGATATCATCTTCTGCCACACAATGCTAAATTCGCTGGTCAGCCCCTGTATGAAAGAGATATCCTACCATCCATGAATATCGGGTACTCTAGTGAATAATCTTCCTTTGCTCCTTATATGACAGATGACAAGGCACCTTCCTTGTAGCAAGATAATTAGCAATATCTGCATACCACGGAGTGTTAGCAGAGACTGCAAAAATACATTTGGTGGGCTCCAGTATTGCAGCAATAATGCTGCAACTCCTGGGACTCCCTTCTTTACTTTTATCAACCCGGTAGTTCGTAACAAACTTGGAAGCGACGGTGTTGTATGCACAAGTACTAGCTCTTGTCGCAGCTGTCACTTGGTTAGCTGGCACAAGTCCACTAGGGGTTTAAGACAACTTATATGAGCTCTTAGAAGAATATTTTTAATTGATGGATGAAAGCTAACTCGAAGGAAGCGAATCTATTTGCGAAAAGAGATTGAAAAACTGAAGGAAAGTGCAAACCCTAGTAAACCCTAATTCTACCAGCTAGTCCTACTAATGCAAAGAAGAGAATGCAAACTACTGAAAGAGATGCCATTACTTCTATGAAGGTAAAATACATGTGTCTAGACTACCTCTATCTGAAGAAAACATCTTTTTGTATTTTTGATTAAGTCGTCAGTTTCATCATGCATATGCTTTCACTATTCTTTACTATGCAAGGGTGGATCAAGGAGGAGAAAAGGTTGGAAAAGGTTGGGAAGGTTCAGAGAGGCTCTAAGGAGTCCCTAACACCCTTCCAGAAAGTTTCACAAAGTTTGGCTATCAAGAAACCTCACTTGTGAGCTTCTACAGGAAGTCTGCAAGGGTTCTACAAGATGTTCAAGAATTTCTACAGGATGTTTAAAAATTGAATTTTACAGGATGGGTGAGTGAGGGAAGATGCATTAATGGATATGGAGGTAGTATAGGGGCCTGGAGTGACCCAGGGACTGGTGGATGGAGAGGTAAGAAGGTGTAGAAGGCTGACTTGGCTCAAAGAAGGCTGAAACAATGATTGCACAAAAAGGTAGGGTTACGTGGGCAAAAGGAAAGATGTGAGACGAGGAACCTAGCTAGGAGATGGAATAGTTGGCTCTGATGAAGCTTAGGTGGATGAAAGAGTGGTAGAGATGCTCTACACAGTGTACATTCAACTGAATCAACAAAGTCTTACAAGTAATCAAAGTCCTAGCTAATCTAATCTAACTAACAACAAAGTGAATGAACAACAACTTTATTTTGAAAGAAAACCATGTATATCAACTATGCAATGAAACATTTCAGAGATCTGAACACATAAATAATTTCTGCAAATGAAAACAATACACTAAGGATTGCATGGTAAATCAAACTAGTGTTTTTGTTGGGACAACATGGTTACTTCAATTCCAACCCCTGATCCAATAAGGGAGAGGTGAAACCGAAAGTGTTGTTGACCCTTTTTTGGAGGATTTTCCCCTGTTATTATCCTACCAATCTATTGTAAACATCAAAAGCAATTCTATTCATAAACAATGACCTATTTAATCAACACAACTATATCTGCCTAACAGAAATACGTTTCAAATGCATAAAAGGAAAACAACGATGCATAAAGGAAAGATAACAATACAAAAAGGAAGCCCTAGGCTCTCAGGTTGGGCCCAACCCTGAGAGCTATGGCTCCTATAGAAAACTCAGAGTTGATATAAAATCGGACTGCTTCTCATTATCAAAAAATAGTCATAAGTCAAGAGTTATGCCAAGATGGCTACAAGAGAACAAGCTAAAGCTGACAACATTGTAGTGCAAAATATGCAATGGTTTCAAAAGTCCCTTACGAAGGCTGAGGCCTTAACATTTATACACCACGAGGGCCCTAGCTGGCCTACTAAATCTATGGGACTTGGCTGTCCAAACTGTGAGTAGACAATCCCTTCCAAAATCTGCTTGGCTGCCTTCTAGATTTGGTTTTGGTGGCCTTTGGAGCTCGGAGTTGGGGGTGAAGATCCCGAGGAAGGGCTATTTAATTTTAGAGACAACCCCCTACGAATCCTCACCTCAAGCTTGGCTGTCTTCTAGCCCATGATTGCTTGATTTTGCTCCAACATGTGTCAAAAAACCTTAAATAAGCACGTGTTAGCCACCTAGGAAGAGTGACTACCCTTATTCGTACAAATGTCATAAACATACTAAAAAATAATGCATAAGTTATGAAAAATGAAGGATTGAACAAGGACTGAACAAGGATAATTAGTCCAAATGAGCCCAATAAGTTACCCAATTTGGGGCTCATCAACATTCATCTGTAAAATTATCTTCAATTGGTGTATTCTTACCATCATGTTCTATCCTAGACAAGAGATCTGCAACCACATTGTCCTTCCCTGGTTTATCTACTATAGTAATATCAAATTTTTGTAGTAGCAAAAGCCATCTTGTAATGCGACTAGGGGTAACAGGTTTATTCATTACATACCTGATAGTTGCATGATCAGTATGCACAAAAGTAGGATACCTGGTAATACAGTGCCAGAATTTGTTGATGGTGTAAATGATCTTAAGGAACTCTTTTTCAGTCACTGTGTAGTTTAATTCAGCAGGGCCAAATTCTTACTAACATAGTAAATTGTGTATGGTACTTTGTCCTCTTGTTGTCCTAACACTGCACCTATTGTTGTTTGGGAAGCATCCATATGAATATGGAAAGGTAATGCCCAGTTTGGCCTTCTAAGGATCGGAGCACTACAGACCAATTCCTTAATTTTCGTAAAGGTTGCATCACAGTCACCTGTCCACACAAAATCTGAATCTTTTGTTAGCAATTGAAAAAGTGGATGTGCTACCTTAGCAAAATTTTCTATAAAACTCCTATAATAACCAGCACAACTAATAAGGTTGCATACCTGCGTGGGCGCTTTGGGTATCAGGAAATGCAGAATTACCTTTATCTTTGCTAGGTCCATCTGGATCCCTTCAGCTGAGAGAAAATGCCCCAGAACAATTCCCTCCTCCATCATCATATGGCATTTTACCGTACTCAGAGAGACACGCGCTTGTATACACCTTCCGAGAACTTTTTCTAAATTTTTCAGCCCTTCTACAAATGAACCTCCATATGGAGTAAAGTCATCCATGTATATTTCAACATTGTCATCTACCAAATTAGAGAAGATCCCCAAAATTGCCCTCTGGAATGTTGCAGGTGCATTACACAGGCCAAAAGGAAGGACTCGGTATGCGAATGTTCCCCAGGGGCATGTGAAAGTGGTTTTGTCTTGATCATCAAGAGCTATCTAGATCTGGTTATACCCACTAAACCCATCTAGAAAAGAGAAAAAAAAAATTCCATTTTTCTTGGGGACCATTACTAATGGGGAGACCCATTGGCTATCTGAGATGGGGTAAATAAAACCTACATCCAGTAATTTATGAAGTTCCTCTTTCACAACATTTTTCAATGCGAGGTTCATTCTTCTCTGAGGTTGTCTCACAGGACGACAATCTTCCTTAATGTATATGTGATGGGTACATAAATAAGCAGGAATCCCCTTCATGTCTGAATAATCCTAGGCGAAGGCTTCTTTATGTTTCCGAAGGACATCCACAAGTTGCTTCTTCTGGGATTCTGACAGCTTTGGATTAATATTCAGGGTTTTTCCTCATTCTAATTTCACTGGGACACTTTCATGGGGTGCATCAACAGGTAGCTCCTCTAATCCTTCTGATGTTTCAATAGTTTCCTGAGTCTCTCAGCTTAGGATAGATTCTAGGATTTGTTGATTTGGCTCTGAAACAGAGCAACGATCATCCATAAAGGAGGTGATTAAATCATCGTCCAATTCCATTTTCAACTGAAGGGCCTATCCAATAGTGAGGACTGGTCTCAATTCCTCATTTTCGAATTCAGGCTCTTTCCTAGATAAAATTTTCTTGCCACCTACTGGTTTTATGGATGGGTTTGGTTCTGCAGGTCGGTATAACACTAAGTCCTTAGTTTTGTGCCCATTTGAAATAACTATGTGCCCTAAACAACACCCAATGTAAGCATCTACAATAGCCAGACATGGTCTACCCAAAATCAAAGGATGGATGCCCACCGAAGATTGCATATGTAAAACCAGGAAATCTATGGGATAGTGCCATGAATCCACTGAAATTGTTACATCTTCAAACTTCCTTACAGGTTTTACTGTAGATCGGTCCGCCAATTCCAATATTGTAGCTGTATGTTTCAAGTTACGAAGACCTAACGCATGCATGGTTTCAATGGTGATAACATTGATGGCAGCTCCTAGGTCTATCAGCACATTCAGAATCTCCACCCCATTAATTTGTACTGTTAGAATCGGGTTCCTCGAATCTCCATACTTTTCAGGCATTGACTTTCCAATCGTGAAATATGATAATTTTCCCATAACATGAATGGTAAGGGGGTCTTTGGACTTCTTTGCAGGTTTCTTTGAACATTATTCCCTAAGAGTCTTTGCATATATTGGCACATCCTTCATAGCTTGTAACAAGGGAATTTTAACAAATAAGTTCTGCAATTCTCCTAATAAATCAAATTCAGCTTGAGGGCTTGATTTACTCAAAATTAGTCTCTCTGGGTAGGGTGGTTCAGATTGATGTTTTTTTTACAGGAGGTACCTGGTTTCTATCAGTTTGTTTTGGCTCTTTATTAATTGGTTATGATTCCTTACCTTCACTATCAAGTTGTTCAATGATAACTGGAGGAGGTTGAACATTAACTGTCTGCCCTGATCACAGGTTCATTTCATACAACTCTGCAGTAGAGATGCTATACGAAGGTAGGTTAAGGATGTCAGCTCGATGAGCTCCCTTATTATTGGGATTCGAATTAGATTGTATTGGAAGCTGAGGACAAGCAGGTTGATTACCAGGAGGCACATTAGAGGGCACTTGGAGTTGCTGTTGAGGCATCGGCTAAGGAAATTGCCTAGGAGAGGATCCTCGCCAAGTTGGAGCCCATGGGGAGCTCGAACTGGCTTGAGGGTTCCAGTGCTGCCAAGGTGGAAGCTGGTATTGCGGCCACATGGAAGGATAGGGCATGGACTGAGGATTCATATTAAAATTATTGAAATAATGAGATGGATCTAAGTACATACCTTGATTTCCCAACGGTGGTTGAGGCTTCCATGGCTTTCTAGACCCCATGAGGTACATTTTCTCCATGTCTTCCCCCGTCGCTTGAAATAATGCTTTCAAGCCTGGCAAGGAGGGACATGAGCTTGTTGCATGATGTAGCTTGCAGATTTCACATTCCTCTATGGAGTTTAGTGGACATTCCCTCTCTGGGTGTTTCTTTCTACACTTCAGGAAAAATATTGCCATGGTCCTGTCCAATTCCAGCTGCTTCTGTTTTACTTGCAGAGTATCCATCTGTGCCGACAGAGTACTGAGGATATCCGTTCTCAGATTGTCTAGCAGGTTCCCGATTTCTACCTTCGTAACACCCCCACCAGGCCCCTTTTTTGAACGAACCCCTTGTCTGTTTCTTTCAAGCCCCCTTGAGCACTGGATGCATAGTTCACAGATAACGTCAAAGGTTTGCTTAGAGATGTCTCCCTTTCCCACAATGTTCAATAGTTCCATCGAGTCTCCATTAAAATATCGGAGGAGGATAATTTTTAAAATTTCCTTATCCAGGTCGGAGTGACCTGACCTCTGTAAGGTGTACTTGATTGTTCCACACAATCTTCCAAGCTCTCATCTTCTTTTTGTGTGAACTTAAAAATTTCCTCCTTGGTGTTCCGAGATTTATAGTAATCCTAGTATTTTTCTAGAAAAGTTGTCTGCATATCATCCCATGTAGAAATAGAGCTTCCTCCAAGGCCCATGAACCATGGCAGATCCGTTCCTTTTAATGTAGAAGGAAAAAATTTTAACATTTGGGCATCCGTCGTGTAGTCATACCCTCGGCACACTATGTCAAACTCGAATAGAAATGTGTTGGGGTCTTCTGAAACAAGCCCATGAAAGTTTGGTAAGGCTACTAATGGAATAGGCTTTGTGGGCACATCAGCTCCCAGATCCCCGATCGGAAACTCAATGGTGGAGGTTGTGGGAGCCATAAATATCTTCCAATAACTACTGGGAATTTCAACAGGCTCTGTGGAAGATGGCTGAGGATTCCTTACCACTAGGATTCGAGTTGCTTTAGTAGCAATTCCCCGGTCCCTTGGTGATGCAAGTACTCCTTCGTTTCCCTTCTTCCACGTCCTCATGAATTGATCCCTCGGTTACAACCTCCTTTCCTTTGTTGGAGTGGTCTGACTCTGTCGATGCTCTGCTTGCGACCTCTTCCCCTTCTATTACCAGCATAAGATTTCCCTAGTCAGGTATACTGCTGGATGTTTCTTCAACTACTGGAGGGACCTGTTGTGTCGAACCACCAAAGAATTTTGTAGACAGCACTAGTTGATCTATTAATTGTCCCTCGGACTTCACTCTCCATTCCCCTGGTCTCACGACTACGCGATAGGATGCTTCTGATTCAACCTTTGCTATAATTTGCTGGATATAGGTCTTTGTTCCCAGATCTGGTCCTCCCCTCTTTGGGGCTCTCCCTCTGCCCCACTTATTTGGTTCTTTGTTCATAAAAATGTTGGTATGATGGAAGGTCTTGGTATGAACCTATAATGCTTTAGTCTTGAAGTAAGGTGTCAAAGGACCATTCCTTCCCCAAGACGAAAGATCTTACAAAAAGAAAGGCAGCTAAAAAAACAAGAATCTAGGGTTCAGGGCCCGAAGCAGGGTGTTAAAGGACTCCTCCCTCCCAGGACAAGAACTAGGAACAACACACGCCTCGAGAAGACCTAATACTCCCAGATCTGAAGCAGGGCGTCAAAAGACTCCTCCCTCCCCAGGGTAAAAGCTAGGGTTTCCCTAAAAAAAAAACACACACACACAAGGGTTTGAAAGAAATAAATCTAACTCAGGGCTTGAAGTAGGGCGCCAAAAGACTCCTCCCTCCCCAGGACAAGAGAGTGGCCCAAATCAAACAAAAAAACAAAATAAAAACTAGTGGAAAGGACACCTACACTTATGACTTGAAGCAGAGTGAGAAAAATCGTTCTCTCCCCAGGACGAGAGATTAACCCTTTGGTTGGTCTGGATCATTATCTTGCACCTTGTTAGCCTCCCCGGGAACAACACCAAAATGTTGGTGTCCAGGTATGAACAATTATTCACCCTTTTTCCTACATTAATTTATCAATCCAGGTACATATCCTTTCAAGGCAATGTGCAAGGTATATATGCAGGGGCAAGAGCACAGTCCGTTTCGACCAAGGGTTCACGATTAAGATTCAAAACATTAAGATGAACTAAATCAAATACAAACTTCAGAAAAGAAATTATAAGAAGTAAATAATTGTAACAACAAGCATAAACTAATAAATAACACACACAGAAGGATGCAACACCTGATCAAAAAAGCGGGCCCAGCTCCCTGATCAGGGTTGCTTTAGTCACACCGAAGATTAGAACAGCAAAATAGATGATACTTTATTAATTTGAAAAGGGTTATTACAATATCAATGGGGTGTCCCCCAACTACAGGAATAAACTGCCTTTTATACACAACAAAGGAGAACAACCTGTTTCCCCAAAACATGGTAACCGTATCCCCAGAAATATACATTAGTTTGGAACGGCACCAACACCAGACAAACAAGATCAGCAAGGCGCCCAATAATGGTTCAAGGATCTGCGACTCCAGTTGCGCGGCCTCCCTATGGCTGGTCATTGTTGTGAATAGTAGATCTGTTGTGGAATGCTGAAGCCTTAGTTCCTGTTCTCCAGAAGTTGCAGTCAAACATACATTTTAGTGCTCTGAATAGGAAAATCTTCGTGACTTTACTTCATTAATAAAATATTCCAATAGACAAGTCAGGGGTGTTTACCTTGTAAGTTTAGCATAGTAAACATGGGTAAATAAGTGCAAAAAGGTCAAAAAGGATGATGGAAATGCAACAAAAAGATAGCCCGATTTGGTGCCCAACACCAATCTATCGGCACTCTGTTCTAGAGAATGATTAAATTAAGAGGCATATTCAAGAGCTGTTGTAGAAAGGTCACATCCGTCCAAGTTCATCGCCTTGTGGGAGTCCGATTATGTTGGTACAGAAGAAGGATGGGACTTGGAGACTCTGTATTGACTATCGGGCGCTGAACAAGATCACTGTCCATAATAGGTACCCGATCCCACATATTGATGACCTCTTGGACCAACTGAAGGGGGAAAAATATTTAAGCAAGATCGATTTGAAGTTAGGATATCACCAGGTGCCAATCAAACCCTTTGATGTGTGGAAGGCCACCTTCAAAGCTAAGGAGGGCCTTTTCGAATGGTTGGTTATGCCTTTCAGATTGATGAATGCTCCTGCAACCTTCATAAGGCTAATGGATGAAATCTTGCAGCCATTCACCAAATAATTTGTAGTGGTATACTTGGATGACATCTTGATCTTTAGCCAGAGTTGGGAAGAGCACCTCCACCACATCCGACAGGTTCTGCAAACACTGCGGCAACACAAGTTATGTGCCAATTTGGAGAAATGCACTTTTGGCATGACCGAGGTTCAGTATCTGGGATAAATTATTGATGAACAGAGGGTGCATGTGGATCCATCAAGATCCAAGACATTCAAGATTGGCCACCTCCAACCACTCTGACAGAGCTTTGTAGCTTTCTAGGTCTTGCCAACTTCTACCACAAGTTCGTGTTAGGATTTTCTCATATCACTTGGCCCTTGATTCAATTCACCAAGGGAGGAGCAAAAGAAAAATTCGTTTGGTCTGAATCTCAACAGAAGGAATTCATGAAGTTGAAAGATCGCCTTTGCACAGCACCAGTTCTCGCATTACTAGATTTGCAACTACTCACGCAGATTCGGCTCATGTCCAGTCTGAAACAAATAAGGCAAACAGCTTCATTGAGTACATCCAACATATTCGTCAATAGTTCCATTACATTCTGAAGAAATCAAATGCCAAGTACAAGTAGTAACATGATCAACATTGGTTGTTGCCCCACAAGTTTCAGGTGGGTGACAAAGTCTAGTTGCATTTGCAAAAGGAACGCCTTACCGGAGCCTATCAGAAACTCAGACCACTCTGATATGGTCCTTACACAATTACCAAGGTTGTAGGAGACAATGCATTTGATCTCAGCATTCCCCATTCCTTGGCCTACACCCAGTGTTCGATTTGGACCACCTTCGGCCATACTTTCCACCATTACTAGACACATCCGACATTGCGGAACAGCTCACACCCACAGAGTTAAATCCAGATTGCATGGAACAAGCTGCAACTGACCAGATCATGGACACACAGATCAAGCACACTCGCCAACAGAATATACAATTCTATCGAGTTGTCAAAGCAGGCCAACTCCTTCACCAGCGCAAGTGGTTCACCAGGGACCAAGTTCAATAGAAGTTTCCTCATCTCATGGAGGAACTCAACGCAATGGGGACCATTACTTCCTAAGGGTGGAGGAATGATCCAGGTGGATATTGGTGGCCACCTGCCAAGTCCACTTGGATCCCCACCATTGTTTCTTTCAGCTTTTCAGTTTCCTTAAATGTAGCACAATTTACTATTTTTAGCAGTTTTTCGGGTCCTAAACTTCCGAATCTGTTTTGAGGCCTTAAACGATGTTTTTTGGGAAAAATGGGAGAAACATGGGTCCATGGATGAATGTTTCTCTTCACAAATTTGTACTTATCAAATAGATCTTTCTACCGAGATACTGTGTGCGTCAAACAGAGATCGTATGCCAAAGTTACGACCCCGAGAAGTTGATGTACCAATTTACCCAAACGCGGCCCACAGTTTGGTGTTTCATCTTCTAGGGTTAGGTTTTTAGATGTTTAGGGTTTTCCATTGTTTCTCAACAATAAATAGGCCTTCAAGCCTCATTGTAACACAGTTCAAAGGCATGTAGCCACCACATCTCTTCTCAGAGATAAGCTACCATCGCCCTAGCTGGTTTATTTCCATTGTTGTTTGTAAGCATATTTTAGTATTTTACTTTAATGAAATAAAGAATTATTTCCATTGCACCTCTGTTTATGGTTATCTCTGTAATTTGTTGCGTTCCTGTTTAAATCCAGATTAGAAGACCCCCCAGCTCCACCTGCACCATTACAACTTCAGCAACAATCTGCATTGTTGCCTGTTGAACTTCCTCGACCAATTTTCTGTGGCTGGGCCTTCTACGACCAACCTCATCATTTGTTGTGTCTATGTCATTCCTTAAAGCTTATCCTAAATGGTATTCGTGACTTGGTAAGCCTCCTCCAACCAACGCTGCAACCTGGCCTTTAGCAAGGCCTCCTTCTTCTGTTCTTCTTCCATCTGTGCCAGCAACATTTTTCCTTCCTGTAACTTAGCAAGGCATTGTGTTGGTGCTAAGGAGAGGGAAATCACCCTAACTTCATCATATTGGTGTTGTAGCTCTCATACCTTTGTATTCAATGTCTGCAGGTTTGGATCCTCTTGCATATTGGTCACTAGCTCCATAGCCTGCTCAAATAGTGTCGGACAATCAGTGACTATGGTATCCAAAATAGCCATGTCTTCCTTTACTACAACTACGCGCTGCTCCTGGACCTTAGCTGGAGTTTTGGGTTGCAAATTTAACTGCAACTCTGTAATCTTCATGTTGAGCTCAAATCTGACTCATCCAACCTCTGCTTTAGCCTCCCGCACACTCGCGATGATTTTTCAAATTTTGGCTTCTGGTTGTGCATCTCTGGGATATGAAGCTCAGGCATTGTCTTACATGCCTCCGCTATTGCTGAATCTAGATGCAAACTATGCACCTATAACGCCTCCTTTTCCTTCAGAGCCTGTGTCTTTTCAATGAATAGTTGCTGGTTATTAACTTTAATCTCACTGACAGCAGAGAGTGTCTGTTGCTCTATGATCCTGAGCTCCTATGTGACTCCCTGTAGTAATGCATGTAGAGAGTCAAGGGACAACGCAATAAGGTTCACTCCCATGTTCGTGAATTTGTGAAGTAGTGCGCGTTAATCATCTGTTTTGGCACAGACTGACCCTTCAAGAAAATGGAAGACTCTCACATCCTACAGCTAGGCCATCTCCGCGACTATATTCTTTCCTCGTGCCATACGAGCTTGTGCACCACTTGTCTTTCCAACATCTTCTTGGATTCTGGTTTCTTGGAGCTGCAACTCTCGTAGATCCTTATGAACACGCCCCAATGTCTGCATGTATTATTGCTCAAACTGATGCAACACTTCTATGGCAGTGTCCCAAATTTTATCCTCGACCTTGTCGAGATCTCCTTCTATTAATACCATGGGATCACCCCATGTTCTATCATATTTATGCTTCTTTCGTGTTCCTCCTTGCAGCATTGTGTCACATCTTTTCAAAATGAAGGGGGTACTATGCCCCTCATCACCTCTGCCACCTTGTCCTAAAAGGTCTTCTTCCTCGGTCTCTAGTGAAGGTGACTTGCCACCTTTTTGTGACTCGTGTTGTTCTTCCTTCGCCTGCTCCTTATCAGTGCGTTCTTGCGCTATGCGAGCCTTTTCTGCAGCTTCCTTCTTTTTCTGTGTTGCCAGGGTATGCGCAGCCTACTTAGCTGCCTCCTTTCTTTTCTATGCAGTTGAACTTTCCGTGCCCATGCTTGGTCCAACAGCTAAGTCTAACTAGGCACCCCACTCCGCAGGCCATTTCAATACAATCTCTTGCACATCCGGTTCTGACACCAAATAGGGCAACTAGTGCCATTTCTTCTATGGATCCTTCTGCGCTTGGATATATATTTTGTGGAGGTCAGCCTTGAATGTCGCGTAGGCTAATAGTTGCGTGAATAAGGTTGGGGACAACCTCGGATGTTGATTGATGGCCATGCGGAGATTCATTTCCATAAGAACCCAAATATCTTCATCTTTGTAATCCACGCAGCATCCTTTGTAGACCATAAGGAAGTGAATTGCGCTGCCTCTGACAATTCTTCCTCGAGCAGAGGAAATTGGCTATCCTTTGGGAATTCCCATGCAACAAGCACAATTTACAGAAATAACCAAGCGTAGTGAAATGGCTTGGTTTCACCCTCAGCCTCTCGGCAGTTCGTTAGGAACTCCTGACATGGGTATATTGCCCAATTAAATTGGATGTCTTTCGCGCACTGCGCAGTAAGGGAAACTACAGGCACTAGAACTTCATTTGCGAGACATTTTCTCATCACCTTCCCTGCTAAAATATGGGAAGCCAATTGAACTGTCGGGTCCGTTATGGAAATAATGGAATATGCTTGCGACTTCTTAAGGAGGTCGTAATCCCTCTTCATCCTTTCTGCAAGGTCTTTTTCCCCAGTATTTGCGCCAAACTCCTTAGCCGGGTTCACTCCCTTATAAGGAAGGTTTGTGATTTTGTGAAAAGCATTTATGTAATGGAGATAGGCCCTCTGAGCCATAAACATCCATAGTGCACCAATGTGAGCAGCTAGCGCACACATATGGTATTAATGGGGGTGTGGTGGTAATGTGGCACCCATAGCAAATTGAGCAACCATGATTGCTCGACACTGCGGACCCATTCATTTGTTTCCAGTGTTGTAACACATGTTTCTTCATAATAAACCCTCCTCATATATTTTTAGCCAAGTTTTGGAACTTAGAGTGGTCCGCGAGGTCTCAATCCTCCATTTTTAACAACAGGACTCTTGCGAGCCGAGGGCCCTCAAAAGGGACCTTCTCACATAGCAGAGGTGTGGATATTGTAAATTTCTCGGCATCTGGGTCCTTCGTGACCTTTTCTTTTCCCATCCGTGGAGGGATATACTTGAGTAGCCTTGTTCTGGGTTTTTCTCCTTCAGCATCAATATCTTATGTTCCCTAGGCTTCTTCCGCCTCCAGGTACACTACTTTCTTCAGCTGCTTATCTTTCTTCTACTTCTGCATTTCAGTATGCTTCCTAGGGAATGCACGCACCGACACTTTATTTTTTTACTTTTCCTTTTCTACGGGTTGCTTCTCCTTCGTTACAGGTTTATTGTATTTTGTCATGGTCTGTTTCGGCCTCGGTGACCTCGGCGTCGTGGGCACCACAGGCGTATCCTCTACACTTGACACTTTTGGTCCTGGTGCGTCAGACACACCTGCTTCTGAACTCAAGGCTTCGGCGGGGTTGCTGGCAGTCATTCTCTCCATAAACAACTCATGGGCTTCAAAGGAAATGTTTGCTCGTGACAGGAATTCTTCCCAAAACGCTCAGCTCATAAGCAATAGACAACAAAATTCACTGACAACTCTTAGAGTGCAAAGTGTTTTTTATTAGACTGGCACATGTAATTTTAGGGGGTTTTGAATTCAAATCCAATCGTTCCCCCCAATATCTAAAAATAAATGTTGTTTTGGCAGTAAATCTTCAAATATTTTTGCCTTAAATTTCGCCACCCCACTCCATTCAACTATCTTCTGGTCGTCAAGTCATGAACAGTAACCCCAACAACCATTTTCCGGTTGTGTTGCGCGATACCTTCCTCCATGGTGCAACTTCTTGAGCGCAGCTTCATAGCTTTCATCCTCATCACTCTCCGCGCATCCTGCTCGCTGTGTTGTCCTCCAAGTTGGGCAGTGTAATTTAAAGTCCCTTTCTCCCTTGCAACTGCCTGGAGCACTCAGACTATCCTATTGTCATATACTCATTGTACAGGATCACCTGTATACAATTTCAACCTGATCCCATTCACTCTTCCCGACAAGGATTCCCCATTCAGCTTCATGAGATGAACTGTGCCTCCACCTGTAATTTCTTTGACAATATATGGCCCTCACCAATGCATCTAGAATTTACCCAAAAATTCAGTGAATTTATTGTCATATAACAAGACAAGATCGTTTACCTTGAATGTTTGAATCTTGATATCGTGATCATGCCATGCTTTTTCTCGTTCCTTTTGTACTTGTTGATGAAATCCTGCCAAAAATCGATCCTCTTCGAGCTCCATCAGTTGCGCGAGCCATTCCTCCAAGGTCTCACGATCCGCCAATGCTGATATGCGCAAACTAGGCATAATGTACTCCATCGTCATTACAGCTTTGACCCCATATACTAATCTGAACGGCATTTTCCCAATCAACTTCTTACAAGTAGTCGTATAAGCCCATAGTACTACAAGTACGTGCACATCCCAGTCATTTCACTGTGTGTAGCAGATCTTCAAGAGCACTTTCTCCAAAATCTTATTAAAGGCTTCCATAATTCCATTGGTCTGCAGTTGATACGGTGTACTCTTTTGATGGTGGACATGAAATTCTTTAGTCAATGCGCTGATCGTTTCATTCAGAAAGTGTGTACCTTTGTCACTCATCAACACTTTCGAACAGCCAAATCTAGTTAAGACATACTCAAACAAGAACTTTGTTGTCGTAGCCTCTGTACAATCCTTAACCATTATGCTTCCGCCCATATGGTTAGATATTTCGTCACGGTGAGGATATAGCACACACTTGTTTCCTTTCCAAGGGGTTGAATTGGCCCAATAAAATCAATCACCCATTTCTCAAAGGGTTGCAAAGATACTTGAGGATGTAGTGGCAACTCATCTCCTCGCGATTGTCTGCTAGTTCTTTGACATGCATCGCACGCCTTAAAATATGCCTTGGAATCCTTGTGTAAAGTTGGCCACCATAGACCTGCGTGCAAATTCTTCTGCGCAGTTGTCTTGCTGCATAATGACCCCTCGCATCTCTTGCATGAGCTTCAGCGAGAATTCTATCCCACTCAAATTTTGGCACATATCTTCTTGAGATTTCATCAGCCCCCATTTTATACAAATGTCTTGCAATGACTAAAAAATTGGTCACACGCACTACCAATTCCTTCTTTTGTTGGCTTCTATATCCTTCTGATGCCATCCCCATAGTCAAGAAGTAAATAATGTCTACAAAATGATCATCCGCTACTTACACCACAAATAGCTACGCATCTAGTAACCCTTCCTCCATATTATTAGGCTCCTCTCCTGTTTCGATTTGTGACAGATGGTCAAGTCCTACATTTAACCTCCCTGGCTTCACAATGACTATTACACAACAATTTGTCACCGTCCCTACTACCCCTCTCCCACATTTTGGAGGACTCGTTTTGGGACCTATGAGAAGTGTCATGGCCTACAAACACTTGCATTGCATTCTCCTGAACATGAGCTTTGTTTTCCCTGAAGACATCTCCTGCTAAAAAGCCCTAAAAATAGCTCTTTTTCCATTGGCGCAGTTCCATAGTACAGCCCTCGCGCCAAGGGGGAAAATCCTCCAAAGAGGGCACGCCAATTGGCGTTCTATCATAGAGTCGCACTCGCGCCAACCATAATCAGAGGTGTTTTTTAACAAATAAATGGTGGAAGTTTCGTCCTAACAAATTCCTAGACTGCTATCTATCTTGAGTTGGGTGGTTTGGCTACGGATTTCCATAGAGAGGAAGTGGTTTTCCACCTCTCATGGAAACTTCCTTGATGATATGGCCAATCCCATGATTATTGGTTATCATCCCAACTCCCCTTCCTCCATCTATAAAAGCTTGCCCATTTTCCTTTGCAAGCTAGTTTCAGAGATTCAGAATTCCAAAATTCCCAAAAGCTTCATGCTGCAAGAGCCTTCTTGATTCCCATAAGGCCAAATCCAAGCAAGGAGATTATTGTCCAAGATCCAAAGAGAGGGGATTGTCCTTATTCCTGACAGGCTTTGCGAGACATGTGCTGCTGACTACCCGCCAAAGGAGAATCTAGTCAAAACTTTGGTTTTATTCCCCTTTGATTAATTATTAATGAATGACTATTGGTTATGGTTCCACTCTTGTTATTATTTGTGATGATGGTGAGTTATGTCCTTTCTAACTGACATATAGTTGCATATACTGGATTTTATGCTTGTTTTTGTGTTGTTTCTTGTATGTGCAGGTGTCCATTCACGGAGATCGTGAGGATTGTGATCTGCCAGAGCAAAGGAATGGGAGCACCACCTCTCCTACAAACAATAGCGTTGGAATCCAGGTAGGCCTTCGTCACTGGTCTGTCAATTTGCAATTAGGAACTTGTGTTGTAGTGTTTGATGATTGTTGCTAGACCCGGTCTGGGCTAGTAGGGATCGCCTCTGTCCGCAGAGGGGATTTACCTCCTCAACAATTTGGCGACTCTGCTGGGGAGCTTGTATTTCCTTTTTGGTTGTTTCTTGATTTTTTACCTGCTTGGTCAGCCTTTTGGGCTGGGTTCTTTTACTGTTTCTTACTTCTTGGTTTACCTAGTTATCGTTGGCCTGGTCTTGGATTGCTTATTTTTCATTTTGGCACAACAAACTTGATTGGCGCTCTTTTTTTCATAACAGTCGCGCCAACTGGCGCTAGTTGTCATTATATCACTCGCGCCAATCCTTAAAAGGCGTTATTTTCAGCCTGACAGTCGCACCAAGCCTGGGAATTGCTAAAGTTTGCTTGATTTTAAGCCTTCTGAGCTTGGTATTTATTTTTGGATACATTTTCTCGACTACTTGAGTGTGTTGGAGTCTTGTTTGACTGGTTTTAACCTTCATCCTTTGGTTGTTTTCCATTTTCTATCGATTCCACGTTTTTAGCCCAGGGGCATCTAGTGGCTTTGTGTGTCGAGCCTTCCTTAGGATTTTTTGGTCTTTTATTGGTCCAGTCAACTTTTTGATTGCTCCCTTGCACTCGTTTAGTGGTTGTTAATCATTTTATTGCGTTGTTTGAGTGACCTACCTCTTTTTCACTTGAATTATGCCTTGTTTCGCTTTGGGCCTAGATTACATGGCTCATTTGTGTCTTTGGGATTTTTCTCGGTTTTGAAGGACTACTTTGTCAATCTAGGGATCTGATTGTGCTTGCATTGAGTGAAATTTGCTTGTTTTGCTCTCTTACTATCATTTCTCAAAGTTTGTTCAGTGCATCTTGCCCTTAACATTAAAAAAACAAAACTCTTTTGCTTCTCTGTTGTGGAATGCTGAAGCCTTAGTTCCTGTTCTCCAGAAGCTACAGTCAAACATACATTTTAGTGCTCTGAATAGGAAAATCTTCGTGACTTTACTTCATTAATAAAATATTCCAATAGACAAGTCAAGGGTGTTTACCTTGTAAGTTTAGCATAGTAAACATGGGTAAATAAGTGCAAAAGGTCAAAAAGGATGATGGAAATGCAACAAAAAGATAGCCCGATTTGGTGCCCAACACCAATCTATCGGAACTATGTTCTAGAGAATGATGAAATTAAGAGGCAGATTCAAGATCTGTTATAGAAAGGTCACATCCGTCCAAGTTCATCGCCTTGTGGGAGTCCGATTGTGTTGGTACAGAAGAAGGATGGGACTTGGAGACTCTGTATTGACTATCGGGCGCTGAACAAGATCATTGTCCATAATAGGTACCCGATCCCACATATTGATGATCTCTTGGACCAACTCAAGGGGGAAAAATATTTCTGCAAGATCGATTTGAAGTTAGGATATCACCAGGTGCCAATCAAACCCTTTGATGTGTGGAAGGCCACCTTCAAAGCTAAGGAGGGCCTTTTCAATTGGTTGGTTATTCCTTTCAGATTGACGAATGCTCCTGCAACCTTCATAAGGCTAATGGATGACATCTTGCAGCCATTCACCAAATAATTTGTAGTGGTATACTTGGATGACATCTTGATCATTAGCCAGAGTTGGGAAGAGCACCTCCACCACATCCGACAGGTTCTGCAAACACTGCGGCAACACAAGTTATGTGCCAATTTGGAGAAATGCACTTTTGGCATGACCGAGGTTCAATATCTGGGATAAATTATTGATGAAGAGAGGGTGCATGTGGATCCATCAAGATCCAAGACATTCAAGATTGGCCACCTCCAACCACTCTGACAGAGCTTTGTAGCTTTCTAGGCCTTGCCAACTTCTACCACAGGTTCGTGTTAGGATTTTCTCATATCACTTGGCCCTTGAGTCAATTCACCAAGGGAGGAGCGAAAGAAAAATTCGTTTGGTCTAAATCTCAACAGAAAGCATTCATGAAGTTGAAAGATCGCCTTTGCACAGCACCAGTTCTCGCATTACTAGATTTGCAGCTACTCACGCAGATTCGGCTCATGTCCAGTCTGAAACAAATAAGGCAAACAACTTCATTGAGTACATCCAACATATTCGTCAATAGTTCCATGACATTCTGAAGAAATCAAATGCCAAGTACAAGTAGTGACATGATCAACATTGGTTGTTGCCCCGCAAGTTTCAGGTGGGTGACAAAGTCTAGTTGCATTTGCAAAAGGAACGCCTTACTGGAGCTTATCAGAAACTCAGATCACTCTGATATGGTCCTTACAAAATTACCAAGGTTGTAGGAGACAATGCATTTGAGCTCAACATTCCCCATTCCTCGGCCTACACCCAGTGTCCAGTTTGGACCACCTTCGGCCATAATTTCCACCATTACTAGACACATCCGACATTGCGGAACAACTCACACCCACATAGTTAAATCCAGATTGCATGGAACAAGCTGCAACTGATTAGATCATGGACACACATATCAAGCACACTCGCCAACAGAATATCCAATTCTATCGAGTTGTCAAAGCAGGCCAACTCCTTCACCAACGCAAGTGGTTCACCGGGACCAAGTTCAGTAGAAGTTTCCTCATCTCATGGAGGAACTCAACGCAATGGGGACCATTACTTACTAAGGGTGGAGGAATGATCCAGGTGGATATTGGTGGCCACCTGCCAAGTCCACATGGATCCCCACCATTGTTTATTTCAGCTTTTCAGTTTCCTTAATTGTAGCACAATTTACTCTTTTTAGCAGTTTTTCTGGTCCTGAACTTCCAGATCCATTTTGAGGCCTTAAATGATGTTTTTTGGGAAAACTGGGAGCAACATGGGTCCATGGACGAATGTTACTCTTCACAAATTTGTAGTTCTCAAATAGATCTGTCTACCGAGATACTGTGTGCATCAAACGGAGATCGTATGCCAAAGTTACGACCCCGAGAAGTTGATGTACCAATTTACCCAAACGCGGCCCACAGTTTGGTGTTTCATCTTCTAGGGTTAGGTTTTTAGATGTTTAGGGTTTTCCATTGTTTCTCAACAATAAATAGGCCTTC
>APFE030296982.1:0-15519 GCA_000404065.3 Pinus taeda
GCAATCGGGGACATCCTGGTAGGGTGTTCTGGTCCAACATATGCATTCATAAAATCGAAATGTCATGAACATATATATTTCAAAAATAGTAAAAAAACATCAAAAAACTAAAATTGTTTGTTTTTACCTCCATCATCAAAATCCTCCTCTTCTGGGAGTGGCATATCTAGATCTCCATGGAAGTTGGTACTACTGTAAGGCCAATCCTCCACTATGATCAACGGTTGTCATAGCCACGAGAAAAAGGCGGGCTTATAGGACATATGTTGGCCCCCTGTGACCATGGGTATAGATGCATCGACGGATGTACCTCATTCAACTGGTATTGGAACAATGGAACCCGTTCTAAGAAGAAGGTCACTAGCACAAGATCCAAAGCAAAACTGCTTTAGGTGTCCTACCTTAGATTTTGAAAGCTGGTGCTTCATGTTGATTTTCATTGCTTCCACCTAGTTAAATATAGTGGGCACCGTGCATTCGATAGCGTATGGAAACTTTGACTTGTTGGTCTCATGCAACGCTTGGGACCTAGCCACTCCGTTGATGGTCAATAGTAGAACTCTCAACACAATATCCCGAACCGTCATGATCTCGATCTTACCACTTTTGGATTTGAGAGCTTCTGGGCAATGTTAGGCAAGAAGCATAGTCACGCTTTCCCCAATTGGCCTCGACCCATATAGGTTGAATGGTTCCCCTCTCCAGCATAGTCCTGTGATGAAATTAATGTCTGAAGTCTCCAACTCTAGCTCTTGGTAATCGATGATGAAAATTTCTCGATTTATGCCCAGAGACTAATTTGATACCATAACAGCTCATGTTGGGCCTGTATACATGGTGTAAGAAAGAATTTGAGGAGCCCACAGTTCCTCAAATCCTCCAAACAATTTGGATCGGTTATTTCTTGAGTATCGGTAGCGTCATGCTCATGTTCTTTCCAATCTGCCACTTCTTCACGATTTCTTCCTGCAAAAACCATGTAATCAAGTCAATGATCATCCTTGGCCAGAAAAATTAGGGTTTGAACCTATGAATTGAGAAAGAAACATGTAAATTTTTTGCTCACGGTGCCGACGTGACTATTTTAAAAATAGTGGCATCGACGACACGGTTTTCAGTGTTAACTAACCCCGATTAGCGCGATTCCGTGCCTGAAAATCGCATCGACCAAGGGTGATTCTTTTTTTCCAAAATCTCCGCATGAAACCCAAAAAAATGGCTAAAAACAAGAAAAAACAGTATGAAAATGGAGCTTAAGGTCTTGGCTCTTACCTGCAATTGACGGCTCAACGAATGACCTCCCAGATCTCCTACAATCTCCTCCGGAAGAATTAGGGCACAAGTGGGTCAAAATCTTCACACAAAGGTAAAATGGTAAATGGTAAAAAATAGTTACTTTTGCCCTATTTTATTCAATTTTCATTAAATATTTAGGGTTTTTGAGTATTTTTGAACTATTTTGCGTCAAAACTGTAGAAAGTTTGATGGTAGGTTAACCCAAAAATGCAATATCAATCAAAGCAGAATAATATAACCTACTTCTACTATCAATTTGCGGAAGCTTAAAGATCAAGTTGAACAATATAGCTAGAAGAAGAAGAATCAATGGCACAATACACATGAAAATACTTTGGGGAAAGCCTCAGCTAAAAACCCCACGCTATTGTATTATCATACATGGTGGAAATACATAGGAATTATACAAATCCTTATCTCTCATAGCTATGCCAGCTCTCAGTACACATCCTCATAGATGCTCACATGGATAATCTGGCTTCTCTCAAACTTCCTCTCTGCCCTCCAAGCTTAATTCCCTTGCAAACTTTCCCTTGTGGATAATCCTATTACCAATATTCACCCAAACTACCAATCCTCAAGGATTTGTCCTTGAACTGCATGCATGAGTTTCTCCATGAAGAAAAACATGCAATGATAAAACTATCCTTGAACATTTATCTCAACTGGGTTCTTATCATAAATAGACATGCATGAGTTTCTGATAGCGGAATCTCATTTTACTGGAGTAGCACAGTTGAGTGCAACTATGCATCAATTGACTGTTAACACATTAGTTCCTCAAACGCGTTTGGAACTAATTTAACTGGACTATAACTCAAGTAAACTGAGTACTAACTTACAATCAAATATAACTCATATTATATCCTTAAATTTAAGGCAATAACTTCTTGCATGACTTTAGAAAGATTCTAACTTGAATTTTCCAACTAATTAATTTAAAATAAATTAATTAACTATTTCCAAGTAGCTGTTAAGACTAAATTCGATTTTAATTCACAATTTAATTCAAGGACAAATTGAATTGGAATATTCTTGTTGCCATATTTCAACAAAAACTGGATAATGCCTTTACCTTTCTTGTTCAACTACAGATGCTGTATTGTCGATGATGGTACTAGAGTCGTGTTTCAACTCTTTTCTCAACTCGTAAATCTCCAATGAAAAGATCACCGAGTATTTTTCCCCTTTTGACTCGTAAAAGAGAATAAAATGGGGGGTCTGCGTTCGAGCTCTTTTCTGACTCTTTAAACATGAAAATATTGCCGAGCTCTAATCGTTTTGAAATCGTTAAAGGCTGGGAAACATCGTGCACCCAGTATATGTTTACCCCTTTTTTGGGTTGGGATGCACTATTTACGAAAAAGGTACTCCTTGACTGACACGGTCAAGTGGTTCTCTCAAGTATCGTCTTCTACCTTTTCGGGCTTGAGAGACACAAATGTATGAAAAGGGACCATGTGGATTTTTCTTTTCCGTGTCTTTTTCAAACTCTCTAAACATGAAAAAGATACTAAGTTACACCTTTGTTGAACGCATTAAACCATCAACTGACATTGGATTCGTCGCCATGATGAACGCGAGCTTCTCCTTCCTAGGGCTCATTTAACTTACTAGGTCGGATTCGTCCGAAGGATGAACTTACAGTGCGAGCACATGCTATCCCCTTCAAGCTTGCGATAAAAAATAATTGGGGCACCTGCTAGAAATGGTGGGGGAAAATTGGAAATTTTATCAATCGTGTCAAAAGCTCACTCTTGAACATGACACTTTCTGTTTTGTGTCAGGTTGGGATATTGTCCTTTCGTAATTGACCTTCCTAGGTTGGGCCATTCATTTTTACCTTCCATTTGATCTCTGCCACGTCATCATGACCACCGATCCTATGGATCCAAAAGCTGCCAAACTCCAGAATCGTGTCGCCGATATGTTCAAGAGTTAGTCCCTCTGCAGTTACACTTACTCTTGATCCTCTGTATCATATGAGATCAATTGCATCCCTTCATCTCATGTCAATGATGTGGGATACATCATGGCCCTCCTTCGACATGGTTGCTTCTTGTCGACTTCAACTCATTATCTAGGAAGTTGGCTGAGAGACTCCCTTCTAGTACCTTAGAGCTTGCATGCCCTAACGAAAAGTTCTTCGCAGTCGACAAAAATTTCACATCATTGGCTTTCGATTGTGTGATTTCACGGGTGTTCGACTTCAGTTCCTTTATTTGCATTCTGTGAATTGTGCTGCTAGTACCTTGAGGACCATTGTCATTATTGGTGGTTTCTCTCGCGCTTGTTAACAATTCACATCATTGATTAGTAATCAAGCGATTTTCTAGCATGTTCGATGTCAATACATCCATTCACATGGTAGAATTTATACTTTGATCGGGTCGTGTTGGAGCATAAGACCTTGAGCTCAGATTACAAAAGCCCAGGTTGCAAGGCAATGTGACATGGTTGTGCTAATATACATATCTCTTTCAGATGGATGGCTGCGAACATACCGTGAGTTGTTCTATGCGATCCTTCTCATTATTGGATGGGTGCGACCATACCTTGGTTTTGATATGATCCTTTTTATTGGATGGTTGTGCCCATGCCTGGATCCATTTACATGATCATTCTCTGGATGGCTACATCCATACCATGATTCATGTATCATTTGACAATTTTTTCAGTGATGTATATGTATTTATTCTTGCTTGTAGGTTTTCTGATGATGAACTCTGGTTCCCCGCTTCCACTTGTAAAGCATTTGACCCCTCACTCTAGCTCGGCCTTCACGCTTTAGGGGGCATCTGTTACACAAAATTTTGTCACTATCCTTGTACTCCCCGTCCACGATCCTTGAGGACCTCTACAGTGTACCCGACATGCTTTCCGACCATGAAGAAATTCCCATTGTGTCCCTCTTCATGAGTAGAACAATTCCCTTTTGCATCATTTCCCAAAAATATTTTGTTTATACCAGATTACAAGACCGACGCTAACGACCGATGTCCTCCTCGCATTGTTATGCACATATTACAACTGTCCCTAGCGCCGATCGGATCGACTAATCCCTTTCTCAATCACGCCAATCCTCTTTTGGATTTTTTTTTAAATATGGAGCTGAAGCTTCCAGCTCTAGAAGCTTCATAAAGGAAGTCTGGTAAATGGTTAGACCAGAGGGAGTCGAGGAGGTTAGTTTGGGCTCCTTTCCCCTATTAGGATGGAACTAATCCAAGGGATAAGGCCTTATCCCATGAGAAGAGGAACCATCTCCCCTCCATCCAAGCTATATAAACCTCTCTTTTTCCCAAGCACAAGTTATCTTTAGTCCTAATTAAGTTATGGTTGAAGTTTTGATTTCGGAGTAGTTAGCAAGCTACCCATAGTTTGTAGCTTTCTAGTTTACGTTTAAGGGATAATTGTGAGTTTGGTTTGGTGTGAAGACTAAAGGGAAGAGCCTTGAGACTACCATTATTGAGGTTATCCATGAGATGGTAGCAGAAGTGTGTGGGAACCTGGATATGTCGAAGGAGAACAACAACATCAAGACATCGGTTGTAATCTATTCTTGAACTAACATAGATGCAACTATCGATTGATTTCCTACATGAAATGTCATCTCAAATATTTATGGCTTAATTTTTCTTGACCTATTAAGTAGGCTGAATGCAATTTGCATGTTATCATGTTTATTGTTTGCTGTTGTTGACTTGTTTTAGGTGTTCGAAGGAAGGAAATGGAAGATAGTTAGAGCAAGGAAGCAAGATCGTCACCAAGTAGAATAACGTACTACGAGGTAGGCCCTCTTATTTGATTCTAGCCTAAGGAGATATTCCATAGATTGTTTGTTTGTGGATAGACCCGCTCTCGTGGGCTAGAGGAATTGTTTGTGTCCACACTTAGAATTTACCTGCACCATAGCTGCCAATAATAAACCTATTAGGGCCTAAATCTACCTCAGGTTGAGAAAGGCAGGTCTAGGGTAACATCAAACCACGCTTAACTTGGTAGCTAGCCCTACCAGGTCGGGAGAGGGCTCTCTCCTTGTCAATCTCAATGAAAATATATCAAGGAAGGCTTGAGATGACTGATATAAAAGCTAATTTTAGGCTAGGTATGTTTTCTTAGAGGAGTTTGATTGAATTTAAATAATTGGTTGTTGGATCAGATGGGAAGGCAGCTTTGGGTTCGGGTAATGAACACAGATTTGCAGAGGTTTCTGTGGGCCGAGGTAGGCAAGTGTTTTAGCACTTTGAAATGAGTGTAATGGTGAGTCTAAAGAATGGTGAGGAGCTAGAAAGGGCATGCAATTGTCATGAGTCCTCTTCAAATAGTAGAAAACATGTACAACTAAATAAACCCCAAGGTAGAGCACTAAAACACAAATGAATTCCACCTTTAAACTTGATTCATTTAGTTATGCAAAAAGAGAGAGATGATGGCACACATAAAAATAAGATCAACTGAAATTACAAAGAAGAACACAATGCTAAATCACATTACAACAAGAATCCCACAAAATGCTGCAAAACCCTGGTTTATTTCCTTGCCAAACTATAGAAGTGATGTACAATAGAGCTCAATGCATCCACCAGAGTCCAACATTCTACCAAAGTCTAACCCCTACACTATGAAATTCATAAAATATATACATTTTCTCATCCTTGTACTAAGGAAATTGAGCTCAACCATTTTCTTCAAAATAGAATCAATTACATTAAACTTGGCCCGAATTTTTGAAAATAGGTGTTGAAAATAAATTCGTATCTCCTAAACTATAGCACATATTACAAAACTGAAAGAGGTTTTGGTATATAAGATCATGTTGGAGAAAAACCTCTCTCATATTTTGGAAATTCATTTCCAGTTGCTCGTAATCTGTGCCACAAAATAATCTCTAAAATATAAAATCATTAAAAATTTAAATCTGTGAAATGAGCTGTAAATATCTAGTCACATATCCCAATTCATGACACTTGTGAATAAACTGAAATACACTTTTGTTATATGGCTCGTGTTTAAAAAAATCCTCCTTTTGTTTTGTAAAATTACTTTCCATCTGTTGTAAAATGGCACTGCACTAAAATGACTAAAACAGTAAAAAATATGAAAAATTCGCTTTGTTTTAACGTAGGCTCCAAATATCACTGTATATCTCCCACATAGTATCACCTGTGCATAAACTGAAGGAGGTTTTTGTTATCTGGTATGTGATGAACAAAAACCTCTTTCACTTTTGAGAATTTCCTTACCATTATTTTAGAAACTGATCTTGTACTAAACTTGCCATTGTGTGCAACAACTGACCTCAAAACATGCATAACGAAGAATCACTCAATCATTTTGATCATATCTTCTAATCGGGGAACCGGTTATGGGAGTGTGATATACCGTTGGAAATATTTTTATGAGATTCTTCTGATGGAAACACTTGTGACATGTTTTGTGCTGAATATCATTTGCAAAACATCTAACCAAACCAAACCTAGTAAGAGCTCATATTGATCCCTGGTGACAGGCTGCGAAGACTGGAACTAACAAAACCTGTATAAAGTCTGGTACACATTTGGTGATTCATGAATCTTGCTAAGCTTGCAACTTGTAACCATTGGTGTGCTCACCAAAGAACACTCATCCATGCCAAATTTCTTCAATACTTGTTTTGCGAAATAAAAATCCCTTTGGGAGTCTGTGTAATCTGCAATCCAAGGAAATAAGAAATCTCTCCAAGCACAAACATCTCAAAATCGACCTTCATATCTGTTGAAAATTGACATGTTAGTTGATCTGAATCACTAGAAAATATAATATTATCAACATAGACAACCACCACTATTAATTTTTCATTATTTTCTTTAACATATAAATTACTATTAGCTATGCCTCTTTTGAAACCACACTTGAGCAAGTAACTATAAAACTTGGAATACTAAGCTCGTGGGGTTTGCTTGAGACCACACAAGGCTTTCTTCAGCTTGCAAACATAATCTCATTGATCTGATAGTTGAAAACCATCTGGTTTATCTATGTAAACTTCTTCCAGCAACTCCCCACTTAGAAAGGAATTTTTGACATCCATCTACCATATCTTGAATTCCTTGAAACAAGAAAATTCCAAAAGCATTCTAATATCCTCTAATCGAGCAATAGGAGCAATAGTTTCACCAAAGTCTAGACCTTCGATTTGTGCATAGCCTTTGCACACTAATATTTCCTTGTTCTTTACCACTTCACCATGCTCATTTAATTTATCCTTGAAGACCCACTTAGTGCCTATTACATTCTTGTTTGTTGGTCTAGGAACAAGCACCCATGTTTGTTTTTTCTCCATATGATCCAATTATTCATTCATGTATTTTAACCAACTTTCATCCTAGCTAGCCTGCGCAACATCCTTTGGTTCCTCCATAGATAACAAAGCTACATGCATTTGAGTAGGGGGATTTAAATCACCAACAATTTGATCAACTGGTTGGTGTTTTTGCACATACCTTGAAGGATCTCTGGCTTGAGGATTGGAAGGATCTTCATTGTCTTCATCTAAAGGTGGCTCATCATTCTTCTCATCATTGTTGACTGGATCAATGGAGCTCATATTTATTGGTTTCTTGACTTCATACCCAATATACTCACCCACTTGGACATCAATACAATAAAAAATATTCTTTGTATTGTTTTTGTAACATATATGGCCCTTGCTATTATGATAATAACCAAGAAAAATATGTTCACCAGCCCTTGCATCAAACTTACCAAGATTGTCATCGTTCCTCTTGACGTAGCACTTACTTCCAAAAATTCTTAAATGCTTGCTTATTGCGGGTCTTCCATACCAATCTCATAGGGAGTCTTATCAATGTTTGTTCTGAAGTGAGATTTGTTGAGAATCACTACTGTTGTGTAAATGGATTTATTCTAAAATATCTACTAAACATTTCTTTCACCCATCATTGCTCTGGTTAACTATTGTATAGATATATTGGCTCTCTTTGATACACCATTCTGCTATGGAGTCTCTGCTATAGTGAAATTCCTTTTGATGCCATGCTGTTTGAAAAAGTCAGCAAACTCTTTTGAATTAAACTCACCTCCATAATCAGATCTTATGATTTTTATTTTATGGCTAGTTTTATTCTAAACCATGACTTTAAGGTCCTTAAACTTTTCAAAAGTTTCTAATTTTTCTCTAAGAAATGCAACCCACATCATCTTGCTGAAATCATCAATAGTAAGCATGAACTACAATTTACCTTTGGGTGATTGTGTTCTTGATGGTCCACATAATTCCATATGATCTACCTGCAATGGCTTAGTTGATGAGTTGATGAGCTCTCCTTGGACTTGAATAGTACTCAAACTTGTTTTCCCAACTGACAAGACTTGCAGATAGTATTCTCAGGCTTTGATAGCTTTGGCATATATTGGACAAAATTCTTATTTCCCAATATAACTATCTAATCAAAATTCAGATGTCCAAGTCTCCTATGCCACAACCAACTCTCATCAATCTTTGACAAACAACGCCTCTCTATTTTTCTTTTAGGACATACACATTGCTATTTGTTCTGACAACTTAAGCTACAACATCTCCATTGATTGTTGACTTTACTTGACAATTCTTAGGCTTGAAAATCAAATCATAACCTTGGTAACACATGTGAGACACACTAAGTAAATTATGCTTTAGCCCATCAACATACAACACAATTTTTGATTTACCTTTACCATTAGACAGAATGATAATTCCTTTTAGAACAATCTTGTTAGGTGCATTTTTACCAAAGGTCACATTACCTTTTTATATTGATTTCCATGTCAAAAACTTACGTTTGTCTCCTGATATGTGCTTGGAACAACCACTGTCCACATACCAATGACTACCTTCATTTTGAGCATACAAAACAATGTTACATTTCTCCGAATTCTCCTTTTCTTCCCAAACTTTCGACTCCTGGTTTGTTTTCTCCATAACTAGATCATGCCTCTTATTCTTAAGTTTGCAACTTGTTGCTTCATGCCCAATATTTTGATAGTTGAAGCATTGAATCAAATTATTCAAAGGAGCGTATGGATTATTGTTCTAGGGTATCCTCATTCTCTATCTGATTGGTTGATTAGTTTGTTGATAATTTCTTCTTCTTGGCCTGAGTTACCTATATGATAAATTCACCCTACAATTTTCTACCTTGTATCCATAATTTGTGCATGTGAAGCAATAACCTGGAAAAATGTCTACATAGCTGGGAGAAAATCAATTTCTGAACATTGGTTGGACTGACCTCTAAGAATTTTTATTTGCTTCTCCAACATTGTTTGTCTCTGGATGGGAAAAAATCCTCCTCCTTTTGGGTTGTTGTTGATTTGACTCTCGCTGGTTATTGGGATTAGCACTAGCTTTGTCTTTTTGTTGTTGCATTGACCTTTCTTTTTCTACATTGTGACCACTTTTGGTAGCTTACACAAAGGTAATAAACTTCTTCCCATTGTTTCTGCCGCTGAGCGAGACTCGACCTCAAATCCAAGAAAAAACTGAACATTAGAGACTCTTTGTGCTTCCAGAAGCTCATTTACATTTTTAGTCCTATTTCCAAACTTCTAATTAAATAGGAGTTGGGTCTTTGCCTTTTCCAACTCTTTCCTTACGAAAGCAACTTCTATTTCAAGCCTCTCACATGCTTGAATATGGTCACTAAGATCTTGATTTAAAATCTCTTGTATCTTCTTTCCTTCTTTAATTTGTAGTAGTAGAGGTTCAACAACTTCAACTTTGTCTTTGATAAGAAACTCTCTCTGGGTTTTATTTTTCTTTCACAATATATCAATCTCTCCAAGAGCACTGGCCAACTCTCCTTCTAAATATACTTCATCATGTTCACCATCAAAATTAATTGCATCAACTTCTAAATTTCCTATAGCCATAAGCATGAATTCTTTTGGACCTTCATCATCTTTGTTCTCATTTGAAGATTGACTATCTTCACTTTTAGATGAGATGGCATATTGGGTGTAGAAACTCTTCTTTTTAGCCATCTTCTTTTCCTTTTTCACTTTCCTGAACTTCTCTCTTGGGTCATATTCCTTCTTCTTCTTCTCAGGACAATTGGAAGCATAGTGACCAACTTTGCCAAAATTAAAGCACTTAAAAGGAAGCTTACCTTTATATTTGTTTGACCCTTTCTTGAGCTTCCTCACAAACTTTGCTTCTTCTTCATCTAACTCACAACATGAATCATCATGCTCTTCCTTTGGCTTCTTATCTACCTTGGAGGTTGAGTCCTTTGTTGTAGGTTTACCATTTGAAATTATCATCTCATAAGTAGTGGGTGTACCAAGTAATTGGTCCAAAGTGAGTCTTCAAATTTGTCATCTCCTCAATGGCTAGAACCTTGGGATTAAATCTCTCAAGGAGAGATCTCAACACATTTTTAACAACTACGAGATCTTCTAATTTCTCCTCAAGGCATCTTATAATGTTCACAACTTCATTGACTCTTAAGAAATAATTTGAAATATCTTCATCATCATTCATTCGTAAATACTTAAATTACATTCTAAAACCTTAAATTTTAGCTTACTTTACCTTGTTGTCACCTTCATAGCAACTACTCATCTTGTCCTAAATAACCTTTGTTGTTTAGCAATCCATAACCTTAACAAGTTCTGATTCAGGTAGGCTAAAAAGTAATGCATTCATAGCCTTTGCATTACATGTGAATTCCAACTTCTGGTCTTTAGTAATGTTTACGGTGTTGGACCCACCAACATTGAAGGGGTATCCCCGATATGTGGCACCAATTAGACCTCACATCATTTGGGATAGGATCCCCATCTGGAATATGGCATGGTTGGCAGTTGTCTTAAGGATATGTGTTGACTCTAACTGTCAACAAGAGCGAGGAGTGAAAATGTGCCTTCGAAAATAAAGGGGGTGTGCCTAGTGAGTGTTCGGTCATATGTGTGTTAAAGTTACTTTACTATGGATGGGGAGGAGAAGTGAGCCTATAAGAGAGAGGTAATAGTACCACCCTAGTAGAGACACACAAAAACAAGAAGAAATCGTTCAACATTAAGCAAAATAGTCTATAGAGACGTGACTGCCATTGTAACCAATGCAACAAGGAAGATTTGTCTAATATCCAGCAAAATAGTCCACGAGAATGTGACAATGATAGTAACAATCACAACACATTCTCAATATGATAAGTACCAAAATAACCGAAATAGTTCAACTACTTTAACACAAATGAAATAAAACATGAATTACAAACATTCATAGAATAGTCCTACAAATATCCATAATTCATGTGTGAAGAATGTGTTGGCCATAAGGCTTATAATATTAAGTAAAATTTCCAAGACACATGTATAAAATGAACACCACTAGCTCCAATAGTGGAGTGTTGGAGCCAATCCTTGCTCCTTAAGAGAACTAACTTGTCTCTCTAATGCATTGCATGAGGAGCCAAGGTGAAAAGTCCTTTGCTCATACAATGAGGGTGTATATATAACCAATGAGGAGGTGACACTTCACCTTCCTTGTGACTCTTCATCTACCCTCATGACTATTTGAATTCCTATGATTTTTCAACTTTACATGACTCTTCATATTCCATACATGTCCTTTGGACTTCCACTTTAAAATACATTTTCTAAACATAATTTACATCATCCACAATATGGTGTGGCACATGAAAACTCATGAAATGACATGACATGACACTACTGACATGGGATTCTTGATGATATGGCAATGTAAAACCACTTTTTATTCTCCTTATTATGTGTTTTCTAGAGAGTGTCCTTCTATCCACCTCTGTATGACTTGATAGTATGGAGTCTTCAACGATCTCAAGTCTCGAGTTGTAGTCGCAAATTGGTGCCCCTTTTCTTTCTCTTGGTTTACCAGCTTGCATACTCAACTATAAAGAGGTATTTCAACATGTTTCCCTTCTTCATCATCTTGTCATGGCATGATAAGGCATTTTCATATGCAATTCACTCATGACAAGACGACATTAGTCTGAAAAAAAACCCTAGTCTAAGATAGTACACGTTGATCATTTAACTGAGTTAGAACCAGGTGATAAGCTAGGGGATGGCTTAGTGGCTGCATAATTGCATAGTTCAAGTAGTCATGGGTGAGCGTTGAGCCTTGAGAAAGCACAATGCATACTCAAGGCTGGGATGAGGGAGGAAACTGCACAATTTTGAAGGTCATTGTGACAAGATGAGGGGATGGGCACTGAATCAACCCATTATGCAATTCTGAGAGATAAAGGAGGTTAGTCCATTATGCAATTGCACAACTCAGGGGCTCAAGGGTCAAGCTTGAGGCTAGGGATTTCACAATGCACAATTGAGGCTAGGTTGGGAAGATGGATTGTACAATTCTAGGAGCCAAGGTTTGGGCTTGAGCACCAAAACTACGCAGTGCAATGGTCCTGGGAGGTAGGAACTCCACATTGCATAGTGTCAAGAGGCAAGGTCATAGCTAGAGGGCTGAGACTATGCATTGCATAGTCCAGGAAGGTTAGATGAGGTTGGGTTGGTTGGTCAGAAAATTTTCAGAAATTTACTAAGTGTGAGATTGGGGATGCTAATGTGAACAGTGCTAAGAGTTTGACTATGATCACACACTTAGAATACTTTATGACACAACAAGATAGATCATCCAGGACATATGAATAATTAAATTCCCTTAGTGCGACAACTTTCGAGAACTTACAACAAGTGCGACACTAAAGATACACTTTGCGACGACCGTGATGACACTTGTGCGACAATGCTTAAAACTTGGGAAATGAGTGCGACAAATGTTTACATGGTTAGGTAAACTTATTTACACAAAAATTACCCCTTGAAACCACCAAAAAGGCTTATACACATTGTGTGACATCTAACATGCGAGAATACAAAATTTTACCTATCATGCAAAAGGAAACGAAACTCTTCAATGAAACACATGAAATGAGTTTCAATGTTTGCAACAACAATGTACAAGACCAAGGAAGGCTCCGAAATTGGGCATAGGCCAAAATTTTGGAGGGTGTTGTAGTAGCAAAAACAAGTAATCACTGCTGGAGGATTTTGATATTCTTCTTCCATAACATCCCATACATCAGCTCCAAGTGATTGAATGTTGGTATTCATTCTTACTTTCCAAAACATATAGTTTGTTCCACTGTACATAGGTTCCCTATTGGTAAATCCTCATTCTCGGTTTTCCATGGTCCTTTATCTTTATTCCAGCTGTTAAACTGATCCTGAAGTAACTTGGTTTTCTCTGATACCGATTGTTAGAAACCAGGACATTACTAAGGGGGATGGGGTGGATCAATATTGTTTGAATTTCAAGAACTTTCTTTCACTTGCAATGATATTAGGACACCAATGAACTTCCCAACAATTAATCTATATGAGCATGGAAAGAATCAAAATAACTAACACAAACAATACACATAGATTCTTCAAACTTTTCTTAGATATATTCACAAGAGAAAGCTACTACTTGTTGTTACAAAGTTCTCTGGATATCACCAACATGAAGCAACTACTCCCTGATTTATCAGCTACAGCTGAAAGGATCTACAACCCTTAAGTTTCTCAGCTACTACTTGTTAGTGTCAGTCTTTCCAGCCTTCCTCCGGTGATCAAATATGCTCTTACAAAGTGATTTTGAAGTGTGAAGGTCAAATTTTGTCATTTCAATGAGTCTTCAAGCAAAATTTGGTCACTAGGCATTAGGTCTAAGGTTTGTTCTCACTCATTTCAAAGTTGCCCAAATGCCAACCTATGTCACTATTCAGCTGAGCCTATCATCATTCAGAGGGTTGTCATCATCATGTCAAGTTTCATAGGGTCATTTTACAACTTGTTCATGCTTCAGTTGCGCCTAGGCAAGTTCATTTCCCTCTCCTAGGGTTTTGAAGCCAATTTCTCTTGGACGGTCAAATCATCAGCAAAACTTGTATCCAGATGTTCATACACCTTCCCCTATCCTTAATGTACATTATCAAGCACTTCACAACACTCAGATCCCCCAAAATCCTCATTTTTGCACAAACCCTAGTTTCTTGCTACAACCTGGCAATGTTCTAGGTTGGGCTTGTGTTTTGCCCTTTTGGACCCCTTCCCCTCACTCAATCTCTGAGATTCCACTTTCCCCTACTTCCTAACATCCCTCCCTACTCCCAAAAATTTCCTCAAGAATTTAGAAGCCCCTTATCCCCTTCATTTCGCTTCATTTCGACCAAAACCCTTGTTCCACACATCGGGATAAGTTTCACTAAAATGATGTTTCTGAGAAATCAAAGATGATTTTTTCAAAACCGAGAGACGTTTTTCTCCACAACATGCCAAGGAAGAAAAATGTCCTTCACTTTTTGCACAGGTGTCATGGTTTTAAAGAAATGTCAAAAATACCGGCGAGAACGAAGGTGCTCCAAGGACGGTTGGCCAAAGCACAAAAACGAAGGAAAATGCCCGATTCCACTCCAAATTTTGGCCAAAGCCTCTTTGAATGAGCATGGTACTTGATTGGGGACTCCCAGCCCAAATTTCAAGAAATTTGGAGAAAATTTTGTCATTTGTGAATTTTTTGTGCCAATTTACAGGTTTTTGCTCATTAACGGGTCTCACACCCGGTGAGACCCTTCGTCTCGGCAACTCCATTTGACAAAAACTCAGCATTTCCAGAATTTTCATGAAAAATTACATATTCTCATGGATGGACTTGAGATTTTGTGAAGTTTTGGGCCTCCAGAAAGTCAAAAAACATGCAAAATTTGACTTTCTGCCACTTTTTTGAAATGCAGAAAAGCTGTCTTGGGAGAATTGATTTTTGACAGGGCAAATGAACTCCAAATCCAAAAATTCTAGTTGGGTTGGAAAGTAGACTCACAGACCTTTACAACAAGCCTACTCTTTCCCAATTTTTCCACCTGAAAGTTCTCCAAACATGGCTCTAAAGGGGCGCGACATGTCAGGCAGGGGGGGCGCGACATGTTAGGCAGAATTTCCCAGAAATGCACTGTACAGCCCAGAAAACGCAGATTTGACTCAGTTTGACTTTTCGAGGTGAATGATGATTCTCTTTGATGTAATTATGGTACTTTTATGACACTTTTACTCTTATGTATCTCTTCTAGAAGATTCATTCATGAAATAGGTGAAAATTAAATGAATGAATTGGTTTCCAAGTTTATAGAGGCAAGTTGTTATGATTGCCTAGTT
>APFE030296984.1:0-33887 GCA_000404065.3 Pinus taeda
TATATATTTATATATGTATGTATGTATGTATGTATGTATGTACATACATACATACATACATACATACATATATATATATGTGTGTGTGTGTGTGTGTGTGTGTGTAATTTGGGGTGGTGGTTTGCCACCCCTGCCACCCCTCAATGACGTTACATTATATATACAACATATGGTTAATTGGGTGGGCGGGCTACCCTTGGTGGACCTGCCCAACACCGACTAAACCACAACATATTTAAACACAAATCGTTATGTATATGTATTAACCGCATACCATATATGCTACGACTAGTGTCGAACCCACCCGGCTTAACCACCGGATGGTCTGCTGGAAGAGCAACATTTAACCTATTTTCTTTTTAACATATTATATAACCACCTAACCATATATACACACCATATGATATGCATTGTTTAAAATTGGGGTGGGTGGATTTTCAACCCAACCCACCCCCACAATAATTGTGTGCCTTTACCAATGGGCCAACAACCCTACTTTGAAATATCCACCCTGAAAATTGTATAAGAACCCATATCATTTTCCATTCGACCAGGCCCGATGGTGGAGGAGCAGCGGAACCTTGAGCAGCCTTTTGGTGTGGAACCATGAGCAGGGAATATGCAAGGTTTTGAAAATAATCCCTTAGAGGGCCAGAGGTGCCAATGTCAGAACTTGACAAGTTTATAGTCAATTTTGCACATTTTCACACTAGGGATTCAATCACGTAGTCTGTTTCTCTAGATGAGGTCTCCATTTTTGAGGCCATCATTCGGATTGGAGGTATAAGGATCATTTTTGTAAAGTTTCTTGTAACTGATTTCTTTGATACCACTTAATGAAAGAAGGCATCCCCACTACTGAGTAGGTCATGGAGACGTAGCCCACATTGTGTGAACTCCACAATCAAATCTTTGTGTCTTTTATCTCAAGTTTTCTTACGATTTCTGCTTCTTTTCATGTGGTTTAAGTTACTTGGTTAATATTCTCTTTTATATGCAGTTATGAATGCATCCTTGAAGTTAAAAGATTCAGATCATTGGTCACAAATTAATACCAATGAATGTAAGCTAGTCAATAATTCCAATTTTTTCATTATGCGGGAAAGACATCACTCGAAAGAGTGTGGACACGACAACTTTCATGGCATAAATGTAGTCTCTCCCAAGTACAAAATTAGAATCTGAGGGGCACACACTTGAGTTGCTTGGGTTGGACTTCTCATGGCCGAGACCAAGAGCAAGTCTTGGTGGACACTTTTGTGGAGGAGCTATGATGGAGAGACTCATGTGATGATGATATGGTTGGGTGACCGAGTTCACTAGACCGAAGATTGCAGACTTGTATAAGGATGACCGATTGTTGTGATGGGTCTACTTGGTTGGACTACATGGCAACTTAGTCATGGACATCAGGTTGGAGACATGGAGCATGGCAGTCTTATGCAGGGCAATTATGTGGGAGCACTTGTAGAGGTGTCACTTATGGGCATCCAATGAGGAGTGCCAAAGCAGGGATGTTGTGCAGGTGAATTTGTTAGTGTGACATGGAGATGTTATACTTATGAGCTGATGGGGAGGTTGTGCACTCTTGTACAACAAGGCCATGAACTTGGATGGAGTTGTGAGCAGAATATGGAGCATTTCTACTACATGGAGAGCTGAGGCATCTTGCAGAGACCTTTGGGCCGAGACTTGTATGCTTGCTGAGATGTTGGTTGGAGATGGCTTATGGAGCTCATGATGACATGAGATTGTTGTGACTCTTGGGGACTTCATATATGGTGGACTTGGAGGATCTGATGCATTGAGGAGCTCAGGTCAGGGACTTTGATGCAGGTGCATACTTTCAAGTACATGCATGGGACATGGCTTGAAAGAGTGACTTGATGTGGAGGATCGATATGAAACACTTTGGGGTAATGGAGTTACGATGATGATGATGCCTTGGTGGCAACACTTGGGCATGGGTTGAGCCAAGACTCAACTACTTTTACACATGGGAGCTGATTGATCTATGATCATGGGTAGCACATGGATAGATGAGACAGGTTTATACTTGTTTCTATGGCAGACTTGAGGGATGGCACATTGCAGATATGATGGAGCTTGCTTCATGGACTTGGATGTGGCACACTGAGAGTTGGAGATTGATGAGATGATCTCTTCATATGGAGGAGATACACATATGGATGATGTTGGGATAGATGTGGCTGATTTCATGCAGCACATTGGCACCAAACATCATGGATGACATGTTACAGATGAGATGAGGGCTACTTTATGGACCTGAGCATGGTTTACTTATATGGATAGATTCTTGATCGAGTTCAAGATATGACAGGGATGTTTTGAGAAACGACTGATGGTGGCATGAGGACGTACATTCTCATGGTTTGAGTGTGACAGTTGGACTGATCACCCGACTAGTTCAAACATGGGGACTAGTAGTGTATAGTGATATGTTAGCATTGTGTTGGAGTATCATGGCAGCAGTTCGCATGGGGACGACACATGATGAGGTCGAAACGATGTGTTGCAGTGGGCATGTAGCTTGAGATGGAGGTGCCAGCCTTCCACGATGGAGTAGCATGTAGAGATTGTGACATGGTGGTTGATGATCATGGATTGAGATGACTTCTGATGTATGACATACCGATGGGAGTGTACCTTGGTATGGTGATCTTGGTGACGGATGGTTGCCGAGCTGAGACATGGTGGAGACGGTGGTTCTACATATGTGGCAGTGATGGTTGCAGTATGTGGAGGAGTTGACATCATGGATGATCTTGGTGGATGGTTACCAGGATGGTATGTTGTCGAGGACGACAACGACTTCAGGTGGAGGAGGATGTAAAGCCTTCGGTTGTGCGATGCGTTCGGGCGTCGGGCGACCTGGGCGCGCGCACGGGCGGAGGGCGAGTTAGGCCGCACGAAGTTTGTGCGACGGAGCTGCGACAAGTGTGCAACGATAACTTGCGACGAAACAAATGATGTGCGATGGAGTTATATGAACCTTTGGAGCATTAAACGATGTGGAGAGGCCGACTTGAAATAAGGAGAAAACCGACACACGTTTGGGAGTTCAAGGGGTGTGTACATGCCGTTGGGTGAGTTGGTTGGGCAGCCAGACTTCACCCACGCTTGGATATATATTGGTGGAGCATTCGCTCTCATTCACCATCGAACAACTTCGCATTACTCATATGCTCTGTGCTCTTGGAGACTTGTCACTTGTGCGCGGATTTGGAGGAGAGATGAGCGCATGGCTCATGTTTTCTCCTTGAGTCGCACTTGGTGAAATGTTCTTGGTGAAGAGGTGAACGCGTTGGGCAAGACGTGCCCGGGGTGATCGTGCGGAGGTGTTGGTTGTGCGACGACTTGGCGAGGGTGCCTTGGTGGCTTGGGTGAGTGCCCGCTCATCGTGCAAGTGTGCACGAAGATGTCTTGAAGTGTTGGGTTGTGAACAGAGGTGTGTCTCAGTTGGAGGCGCCCGTTTGTGGCGACTTTGAGGTGCGCCCGAGTTGGGAAAACAACACGATGGTGCGACGGGGTGAACGAAGGTTTGGTTAGTCGTGCAGCGACCGTGCGGAGGTGTCGACGAGCTGGGCAACCGAGTTTGCCGATGTTGTGAAAATTTGGCTAAGTGTAAATTTGGGGTTTTCCAAGATTTAACTTGTGCATTGTAAAAACGAAAGATGTTATAATATATTGTTGGGCAGACTCATATTGTAGGGAGTTGCCCCTCCCTTTATACTGTTGCATTTCTCTTATATAATGTTGTTGATAATGAATGTGTATGGGTGTTCATTGGTATAAAGGCACATTAATAATACTTGGTAACGAAAAATAAACTAAGTATGGATGGTTAAGGCATAGTCTACAATCGTAAGTATTGGTGAAAAGAAAATGGTTGGTAGTGCCGCACCTCGCCAGCACAGTTGAAAGACCACAGTAAACTTGGGGGCATGATAGAACCAATCTTTCGAATGTCAGGTAAGCTTCACCTAATGCTCAATTATTCCTAGGAAATCGCACAACGCTCACAAAACTACATGGAGACACAACCTTACCAATACGATACCTAACCCGGGCACCAATTTTAGCCAGTCGTCGCTTTTGAATACCCTAGATTTTCGTAAGAAACAGCCTTACAGGTGACCCTCTCCTTCACAGGCTTCGGTGACAAACACCAACGTTAAAATACAGATAAAAGAAACCTTCCGATCCTTCACTTGCAAGTCAGGCACGCTGCTGCGAATCTGACGCTTCGCTGCAACTCACGTTCATTTGCCACAAATCGACTCTTAGATGATCCAACCTCTACCTCAATCGCTGGAGGTCACCACCGACACATAACACGGGAACCACTAATTATTATAAGTTCACTACACAACATAGTACACGCTGGCCTAAATGCTTGGTCACCAAATCGCTCCACATACGCAGAGCTGTGCGCATGTCATAAAGGTTGACTCCACACATCGAGCCATGCTCCTGACTGAATAGATCTCTATCATCAAACACGGCTTAGATCTGCAGGCTAACAGCATCGCCATTCACGGATCTATCTTCGTCATAGATCTCTAGGCTCACGTTGCTCAACAGGCCACAAATCCTCGAATTTGGGAAAAAAAAAAAAAAACCCGAAAACCAAACGTTGATTCTCTAGACTTTAACCAAATTAATCCAGAACAGACAATTTTGCAGTCGACGCCACATACCCAACCCAACGCAATAGCATGGGATCGAGGTAGAAGGTTCAACAACACTCTCTCCAGCAAATGCCTCCTCACAACTCAGTCGCACCTTTTTCACAAACCCAAAACGAGCCTTACTCTCTGATACCAATTTGAAGAACAAGGAAAAACAAATATGAAATAAAGTTAGGTCACCATGACAGTCCACGGCACTTCTACATTCATTAGTAAGAAAACAAATACATTTAAGGAATTACAAATTTGTTGAGTTGGAACAATTTCTTCATAAATTAGATTTACATTTTAAATAAACCTCACAATCACAATTTGATTGAGAAACCACAATCCCAACAAACATTTAATAATAATACATTCTAGAATAATTTACATTTTTCCATTAGTTCTAAATATCATCAATAACTTTGCACATCACTAAAATTGTCGACTTAACATTAGTTAACAATATTTTGAATTGAAGTATTGAGGGTTTTTCGTAGTGCTTTATATTAGATATCATTTTTTGGGATTCAACTGCGTTAAGAAAGTCACTCATTTATGACCATTTCCATGAGAGGTAGTCGTAACTAACTAATTTCTCATGATTTTTGAATAGTGCAATTAGCACTCATTGCATTGGGTGATGCTCACAAGGGTGAAGAAATGTGCTTGAAACTAGTGAAATGAATCACATAGCGTCAATTATCACTTCGGGGCTTGCACCCATCAAGCAGGACTTCCCGGGAGGTCACGGGACTTCCCGGGAAGTCACTTCACCCATCACCGGGAGATTACTCATCCCAGAACACTTCTGACTCAAGTGGCCTTAATTGTGGAGTTTTCTCCACAATCAAACCCACTTAGCTTGCTACCCCATTTAAATTTTCAATAATATTTTGAATTATCAAAATTATTTTTTTATAATTTATAATTTTAAAATTTAATTAGAAATAAAACCCAATAATATAATCCATTTTAAATTTTAAATAGAACAAATAATATTAATATATATATATATATATAATATATATGTATATATAATTCAAATTACAGTTGAAGTGGGCAAATTTTACTCCCAATTTTAAATTGAAGAATTTAAAAAGTAATTTCATTAAAAAAATTAACCATTAAAACTTAAAATTTGTACTTCTATTTAAAAAATATGATATTATATTTAATTATTTTATTAGTTACTCCCATTTAAAACCATCGAAATTGATTATTAAAATTATTTTAATAAGGTAATAATGAGATATTTTATTATAAAATGAAAAACTCATTATATTAAAAGAGAATTATTAAAATTCTATTATTAATTTATATTTTACTTTAATAATTAATTAAGGGGTACAATAACTTGGATTAACGAACATATAACATATTATTCATATCCTTAAAAAATTCTAGGATTTTACATTAACATATTTATTTTATAATGTTATATAAAATATTTTTTTAAAATAATGTAACTTATATATTTTCATAAGAATTTAAAAAAACGTATTACGCATCTCTCCCATATTTCATGTTAACTTTACATCCTAAAATATATTGAAAAAAACACAACAAAAATCATCAAATAAATAAATTATAAGTGAAATAAACTAAAATTATATTTCTATGTGAAAGTGATAGGAAAATTCATTATATTACATTTAAAATTGTTGTCGTTGCCAAGAAAGTTGGACCTTGGTTTGAGAATCCCATACTCATTATCTATAGATGACCATAACAATAGGTAGAAACAATACATCATCGGTAAGATGAAACATGAAATTGGAGAAACAAATATCAAAATTCAAATGCATGAGCATCATCCACCACTTCTTCTTGTGAGGATAGCAAAAGCTCCTCCAGGTAATCCACATCCAGAGCCTCCGTCTCCAATATTGACTTTATTTCTTCACACTTTGGAGGAGCCATTAGTAACACTATGCTAGATTTATTGGGGCTTTGGCTTTCATCAGATATATTGGTTGTCAACTTATCTACTGGAGGAGGGACCAACTGACCTCTGATTCACGGGTTGTTGTTGGGCCCAATCACCGTATGCAATAAGTAGAACCAAAGAGTTGTACTCATGCCATTGATCAATACCGCTAGAGGTTAATATTCTTCATCCTGTGTAGCCTTGGTGGTGGTGGCGGCGGGGAATACGTCAACCAAATTTTATGTACAAAAAGTTTAAAACTAAAATTAACATCAGAAAAAAATACAAAATTTTTTTCTAAATTTTTTTGTACGATCAAACTATTGATCGAGCCTTATTAGTCCCTGTCATTTGGCAATGGCATGGGACTATAGTAATCGAAAATGATGTACTTAATATTAGTTGAGTTGTTTGCTAGCACCTGTTCATCAAGTATAATCAAATTTTTTGAGTCAATAGTGATTTACCACCTTATTTGGCCTCTTCCCGAGGGAGAGAGGTTGAAAGCCTATATTAGAGGCTTTGTGTGGTTCATTTTTCGGAGCTGTCGATTAATGCTAACATTAATCTAGTTGTATGAAATGCTAACTCCCAGATATTGTCTATGTGGGAATTGTTGTGACTGATGGGCTTTCCCTGGGCATTTATTAGCCTTTGAATTTTCCAGTAGCAATGTCTTTGTCATTGAAGTTGCCCCCTGCCACCTATAGTTGTTCTGTCTACTGTGTATCTACCATGCATGTTGTTATGGTGTCTACAGAACAGAAGTTGAACAGTGTTGGTGTTGTTGCATGTTGTTGTGGTGTCTACGAAACAGAAGACACAAGTTGGAGAGAACAGAAGAAAATCATAGTTGTGTAGCTGGCTAGAACAGGAGGATCATAACTGTGTTTTTGCAAGTGCCCAGTGGAAGAAAACCAAGGATCCTCATTACTGTGTGCGGTTGGGCGAGGACCAACGAGAGTGCCCCATGTAAGCACGGAAAGATGAGAACTAGGCTCATTATAGTAACCCATAGTGCTTACACTGCTATAGACCATAGGAACACAAACCATTACACAGACACTAACCCACAACAGGAAAGACAGGATTAGTTCCAGTCTCAGGTTCAGATCCAATTCCAGGCACGAATTAAGTGCCTTTTGAAGTTTACTACCCCGTTAGCGAGGAAAGGCTTCCTAACCACTAGTAGTTCCAATTCAATATAGTTGTTGATCCATTTGGGGATACAAAGCATATAGATTCAGAGTTAAAGGCAAGTTACCCATTCTAGTAGTTAAGGTAGCAGTATGAAAGGTTGCAGTATATAAGCTACTATGTTGCCTTTGTGCCTTCTTCTACTATGTATAATCTGGTCTCTTTGCATCTATACTTGTTTTCCATGAAATTATGCTCTACTGCTAATGTTGGAGGATTTGGAACTATAGCTTTATATGCAGGGTAAAAAAATTCAACAGGTGAAACAACTTGTTTTACCTCTGTCCCTGTTGCTTATTTAGGGTTAGTTCAGACAGCTACCCCTACTAATGGATACGCTCTAGCTTCTCAAGAGGACCTAATAATCAGCGACAACCGCTCAAGGTCTCATCCCTACTTATGAAGTAGCTACTACCTGATATTAGGGGCTCACTCACTCACTTCAGAGTTTTTGGCTTCTAATTTGCTCTCACTTCGGCTTATTCAAATTACTCTACTCTCTAAACACCTTGCTTTCCACTTAACGGAAGGCTCGGCTTCGGTTCAAATCTAGGTTGGTTCGTGTTTCTTAGGTAGATGACCCTTATGAAAATGTTGGCATGGAAGAGCTTATAAATCTACGTAGGGGTAACACATCTTTCAATAAACGTCTTTGGGAAAACCCACACTGACATTTATGCCAACTTGGATTCTGGCTCAAATTTGAACAGCATACGGCTAGGATATGTTCTGCGTCAATACTGATAGTGATGTGGTACAAGAATTCATGCAGTAGACAGAAAGCAAGTCGAGACCAATAACAATACTTTCAGTAGGAGCCATCCCTGCATCCATGTAATAAATCAATATGTCTATACAAACCCTTTTGTCCCTGCTTGTTGTTTGTTTAGACTAACTCTTAAATCCCTCCCTCGCTGGCATGCTTGCATCCTTGGATCGTGGTTGTACCTTCCTTCTATCTGGAACAACCCTCGCTCGATCTTGGATGTTGGTTGTCTTCAGAAACTCTTGCATAAAGAAACAAATCCATCCTTTTGTCTTCACAAACCCTTCCTTGCATGAAATCCTTCTCTCTGGACTAAGCAATAAATTCATCTGTCCTTCCATCCTTGTGGTAAAACGTTAAGGAAGCTTTCGAACACATTAAGGAAGTTGTGATGTATTTCAAAAAGGTAAATGTACATGTGAAACACGTGCAAGCTCTGCATGACAACTCAAGTCTTCCACAGGTCGAGCTAGAAGGGGGCTAGCCAGACTATCCATGCATATAAAGGTGCTTGTGATTACCATCTGAGTGAGAGTATGAACATTATTATTTTGAGAAATACATTTATCTCTATCTCTATTTCCATGCCTATGAATCTTTGATCATTGCACCACCCCTTGCTTTCTTTCGTTGGTTCGCTAAACCCAACCCCCACTTGTACTTGTCGTTTAGGGAATCGGGTCAATCCCCACTTGGCATTTAGGACCCTTGGTTTCTTGCTTTGGTAAATGTGTGACCTTATGAATAACCATATGAGTAGTGGTAGCCATAGCCTGTTGAGCCAGAACTAAAGTCGCCTAAGCCAAGAAGGTAGGAACGTAAGCTCTCTATCTCTCCCGGATCAATTCTTTATATAGTGGATCTTGCCTTGGATCGATTAGCCAACATTTATAGCCTTCCCTTGTATCAAATAGAAACCATTTTACTGGGGAGGCACAAGCCACACGCCCCGGATGCATTTTCTATCCATATATTATATTCGAGAATAAATCAATCATTCCGGGCAGGCATACAACCCATCCACCTCCTTTCCCGAGCACAACTATATATCCTAGCATGACTAAGATCCTAGAACTCCCTGATTCTATCTCTACAGCCAGCCAACAAGCGACAAAGATCGACGATAGCAGATGGGAGGGCAGAGATCGATTGTCAAGAAAGGAGAGGGTTTAGGTTCTCTTACTTCATTACATCATCTGTTGCAAGATCATTGTTCCCCAACACCTTATCTAGGCCAAGTTTGCAGGTCACCTTTTCTGGGTCAAGGCCATTTTTAGAATAGTTTTAATAGTTCATTGAGTTTGGGGAACTTCACTGATTCATCCACTACCAACAAGAAAAACTCCTCTTTGCCATTATTTTTTTCTAAAGCAAGGATTCGTTGGATTAGCTTCTCCACACCCCCTGGTTACTATATGTCCCTAGCAATGACATAAAAAGATTGAAACAAAAATCATTACAAAAATTCCAAGGAGATGCTAAAAGGACATTATAAGGTAACATTGAGAAGTGGATAGAGTGCTAAAAATATGCTAAAGCGGTGTGAATGAGATGATAAAAGGACAAAATAAATACTCAAAATTGAGCACGATAAAAGCTAAAAAAAGACATGGGTGAAAAAAAGAAGATACCTATGAAAGATAAAAAAAAATAATGGGTAGCATCCTTTTCTTGGTTGAGTATCACAGAATGAAAAAAGGTCACTAAAAGGCCCTATTGTAATGGTGTTTAGGGCTTTATTATGATAATTATTTTATATTTTTCTATTAATAAACACAATGCTATTGAAGGTGTTTAGGGCATTATTATGAGAATTATTTTATATTATTTTATTAATAAGCATAATGTATGTGGGAGGGATTTGATGATTCAGACATTTTCAAATCTTGAAACTTATATAAGTAATTTTTTTTATGATTAATATGTAATAAGGGATTTGATGATTCGGATATTTTCTAATCTTGAAACTTATTTTATGACTAATATGTAATAATGATAGTGTGAATATTTTATTTAACATTATATTAATAAAAGGAAAAGTATCATATTATGTTATTTAAAATTAATTAGGTTTATATTAAGTATCATTAATATATTTTACATTTAAAAAAAAAAATCATAGTAGTAATTTTGATATTTTAAAATTTTATGTTTAATTTTTGATTAATAATATATATAAAATTAATTTATTATAAAAATGTGAAATATATATAAAATAAAATATAATTATAAAGTAAAATTTATTTTTTTTATAATTTAATAGGAATGATGATCCATATTAATTATCATATGATTTTCATTAATTTTATATTTAAATTTAATTAATAAACATATAAGAACTAAATATTACAATAAGCTTTTTTCATATAATATATAATAATTATATGTTATGCCAAAGAAAAATGCAAATAGCATACAAATGTAATAAGATATATTATTATGGTTTTAATAGGATTAAAAATAAGATAATTCTATATATAGAGATGTAAAATTTATATATAATATAAATAGTATTATCAAATTGAGTATGAAATCACAAGAGAGGGTTGGAGGGACAAAAGCAAGATCATGGAAGCTAGGATTTTTTTGTTCGGTCACAAGAACTACTAGATCATCATCGTTGAGTATCAAACCGCTCTCAGTAATTATGGAGGGTTTATCATCCATCACAAACTTTGCTTCAAGTGCGTTGGCTTATGGCTCCAACTAAGAGAACTTTCTTTGAAGAATTAATTTGTCTTAGAAGTCAATGGTGTGTTTTGTTGCAGTTAATGATTGAGTGGGTACGTAGATCCATGTCTTTTTTTTGGTATCAGATGGGGCTGGAATGAGGGCGAAGGACTATGGCTTAGAGTAGAATGACAACGAATGAGCCATTTTTTCCTTAGTTGAGATTTGTCTGGTCGGATATGTTGCTTGAGAGTGTTGCTCATTTTGAAAACCCTAGATCATCATGAAGATGTAGTTGCACCTTATGGAGCCTGCCTCATGTAGATTTATGGAGGCAAACTATAGATCAATCACCAAACATCGATGATATGCAAGTTTTTACATTGGATCTTTTTGGAAAAGGGGTTCTTTCACTAGATCTGGGAGAGTTTATGTGGATCCCACTCAATTCTTTGAAGTCAAGTAATATCTTTAAAATATGAAGGAAAATGATAGACATAGACTAGATTTGGCAACGAAAGAACATTTTCAAATTCTTCTTAAACCCCTTGTTGGGAAATCGATAATCTTAAGGGTTTGGATAAGGGATCTGGTGCAAGATCTCAAGCAAAAGATTCAATAAAATCTAGGTATTCTAGCAAAGATTCAAAGTTTGATTTATGAGGGAAATTAATGCAAGAGGACATCAATCTACATGATTATGGCATTGAACATGCTTCATCCATCATCTTCAACCTGAGGTTAAGAGGAGGATGTCCTAGATCGAGTAACACTAGAGTCCAACTTCTTTCAGGGATGTGGTAAAAGGAATGGATGAGATGCATAATAAATTTGATCAATTCCCCAATCTCCTCGGCCCCTATATTGTGGAATAGATGAATCAGGTGTCGGCTTTGATAGTAAATCTTCCAAAGGTCAATGATCTGTACTCTAATTTTCATTCTCAAGCAATTATATGTAGATTTAATGATTGTTGGCCCAAGTTGGAGGACCTTCATCAATGGATTTTCTCCACTTGGACTAAAAATTGTGATATTCACTTATGTTCTAGGGGATTCTCTATTGTAAAATTTGATACATCCAAAGATTTGGATTATGCCTTAAATGAGGGATCGTGTGTTTGGGGTAGTGTGGGTCTTTTTAGGGTTCCATGGTTCCCCGTTTTGATGTTAATTCCATGGTGTTATCTAAAATTCCAGTTTGGGTCAAGTTACATAATAATTCTTTGCATATTTGGCATCATAAAGTTTTAGAAGGAATCAAAAATTCTTTGGGGAAGTTTCTAAAGGTGGATTCGAATAGAGTCACAAAAGGAATTTTTACTTTTTCCACTATATGTGTAGAGGTAGACCTTAGTAAATCTTGCTTCACAATAATATTTATTTGTTGCAGCCTTTATATTTTGAAAATGCAACATTTAGATGTTGTATTTGTCTTCAAACAAGACATTTACAAAATATGTATCCTCGGGGGAAGAAAGAGCCAAAAAGAAAAAAAATATAGGCCCAAAAACCAAAGGGTTCGCAATTCTCAGTTCAGCATGTTTCTGAAGCAGAGGAGGAAGAATATAGAGAATACTATAAATTTTGATGAACCCAAGACGTTTTAGTTGAAGGAGGGGTTGAGTACGTAGGAACTATGGTTCCAAGTATGACCAAAGTAACATTGCCTATAGTTCTCCAACAGTGGAATAAGAAGAGTCCTCCAGAAAGAAAGGCGAGTGGCACAAAAATAATTCATGTATTAGAGAGTTCAGGTTTTGATAAAGAAATCCTTGTAAATGTAGAAGAGAATCAAATGGCTAATGTAACTACCACTCCCAACTATAATGGTTGGGGAAAAGTGGAAAGAAAGAAGGGCATAAAAGGGTAGCTTAGTTTTTTTTAATAGTATTATCAGATTGAGTACGAAATCATAAGAGAGTTGGAGGGACAAAGGCAAGATCATGGAAGCTAGGTTTTTTTGTTCGGATACAAGAACTATTGGATCGTCATCGTCTCAGTAATTATGGAGAGTTTCTCATCCCTCACGATATTTGCTTCAAGTGCGTCAGCTTATGGCTACAACTAAGAGAACCTTGTTTGAAAAATCAATATGTCTTAGAAGTCGATGGTGATGTTCTGCTACATTTAATGATTAAGAGGGTGCACAGATCCATGCCTTTGTTTTTGTATCAACTGGGGCCGTAATGAAGGCGAAGGGCTATGGATCAAAGTAGAACGACAGCGGATGAGCCATATTTTCCTTAGTCGAGGTTTGTGTAAATAGATATGTTGCTTGAGAGTGTCGCTCAGTTTGAAAACCCTAGATCATCATGTGGATGTAGTTGCACCTTGTGGAGACTGCCTCAAGTGGATTTATGGAGGAAAACTCTAGATCAATCACCCAACATTGATGATAGGAAAGTTTCTACATTGGATCTACATGGAAAAGGGTTTATTTGACTAGATTTTGGAGATTTTATGTGGATCCCACTCCATTCTTTGAAGTCAAGGGATATCTCAAAAAATATAAAGGAAAACAACATATATAGACCACATATGGGAGTGAGATCACATTTTCAAATTCTTGTTAAAATCCTTGTTGGTAAATCAGTAATCATAAGGGTCTGGGTCAGGCATCTGGTGCAAGATCTCAAGCAAAAGATTCAATAAAATCCAAGTATTCCAGAAAAGCTTCAAACTTGATTTATGCAGGGAAATCAATGTAAGATGACATCAATCTACATGATTATGGCATTGAACATGATTCATCCATTATCTTAAACTTGAGGTTACGAGGAGGATATACTAGATCGAGTAACACTTGGGGTCCAACTTCTTTCAAGGATGTGGTAAAAGGAAGGGATGAAACACAAAAAATCTCTTAACTCCTCAATCTCCTTAATCCCTATATTGTGGAGTTGGCTTTGATAGTAAATCTTCTAGAGGTCAATGATCTTTACTCCGATTTTCATTCTCAAGAAATTATATGTAGATTTAATGATTGTTGGCCCAAGTTGGGGGACCTTCATTAGTGGATTTTCTCTAGTTAGACTAAAAATTGTGATATTCATTTATGTTCTAAGGGATTCTATGTTGTAAAATTTGATACATCCAAAGATTTGGATTATGCCTTAAATGAGGGATCACGATTTTGGGGTAGTGTGGGTCTTTTTATGATTCCATGGTTCCTAGGTTTTGATGTTAATTCCGTAGTGTTATCCAAACTTGCCATTTTGGTTCAAGTTACATAATCTCTCTCTGCATTTTTGGCATCATAAAATTTGAGAAGGGATCGACAATTCTTTGGGGAAGTTTCTAAAGGTGGATTTGAATAGAATCACAAAATGAATTTTTATTTTTGCCACTATATGTGTAGAGGTAGACCTTAGTAAAGGTCCACCCAATCATATTATCTTGCTTCATAATAATATTCATTGGTTGCAACCTTTTTGAATATACAACAATTAGATGTCGTATTTGTCTTCACATATGACATTTACAAAATATGTGTCCTCGAGCAAAGAAAGAACCCAAAAGAAAAAAGAGATAGGCCCAAAAACCAAAGGTTTGGAAGTTCTCAGATCAACATATTTATGAAGGAGAGGAGGAAGAAAATGCAGAGAATACTACAAATTTTGATGAACCCAAGATGTTTTAGTGGAAGGATGGGTTGAGTAGGTAGGAACTATGGTTCCAAGCATGACCAAAGTAACATTGCCTATAGTTCTCCAATAGTAGAATAAGAAGACTCCTCCATAAAGAGAGGTGAGTGGCACAAAAAGAATTCATGCATAAGAGAGTTCGGGCTCTGATAAAGAAATCCTTGTAAATGTAGAAGAGAATCAAAAGGATATTGTAACTACCACTCCCAACTATGATGGTTGGGAAAAAGTGGAAAAAAAGAAGGGCAGAAAAGGGTAGCTTAGTTTTTTTTAAACTAAACTTCCAAATGTATTTTCTCTTTTTTGTTTGTTTTTTTAATTTTTTCTTTTTTCGTTCATTTTTATTGGGCGCCAATGAATGGCTGGTACGATCGAATTATTTTTAGCATCTGCAAAATGTAATTTTGTTCTTCTGAATAAAATTGTAATTTTTCCTTGGATAAAAAATAAATAGTATTATCAAGAATAAATATAGATCTATCTTAACTCTAACTCTATCAAGTAATGAAATGAATCAAATCTCTCAATAAGTAAACATTTCTTCAAATTTTGTACTTAAAAAGATGTTTGCATATTGAGAGATTTGATTCTTCTTGAGGTTTGGTAGATCCAGAGATAAGATAAATCTATGCTAGTTAGACATATATTAAGCCCCTTTAACTATAGTGAGAAATTGACTCATAAGGATAAAAAACTTACCTCTCACACATAATGAGGTTAGACACATGTTCCAATCAGAGTTCATTCTTTCACTTTAGAGTGAAATGTACCATCTATTGACCACCTCATTCATTTTCGAAGAGATATAAAGATAATAAACTAGTATAGATCCATCTTAAATCTGGATTTACTAAGCATCAAGAAGGATCTAAGTTGGTACTCTTGCACTCCATAATGGATTTCCTCAAACCTTTAAATAGTCTTCATCATAACAAATACCATGGACAAATACCATGGGCTTGTAAACCACCATTGGTAAATTGATCAAATACCTAACTCAAACTTATCTCAATAATTATGATTTTTATTTTTATTTTAAATAATTTAATTGAGTTAACATAAAATTACATTACATAATATTTTACAACATTACTGTCATACTAAGATGTAAAACACCTCTCGACTTAATAAATTAATATTAGATTAAATTATATTTTTTAAATTTTTTTTTGGGAAAATATTTTTCATTTCCATATCTATATATATTATATATATTATATATATATATATATATAATATAAACGTAGTTACATTTGCTTGGATTTTTCTCATTTTTCAATTTAAGTCTATATCTACAAAGAGTTCATGATCTTCAGTTCTTTCTAGGATGTTTAATAGATCTAAAAAAGAGATTATATAGATCGATTCATTACATAAGAAAGCATCATTAAGAAAAGTCTAATACTATATCTCATATTTTGATAGTGAACATTGAAAGCAATTATTTTCGAAGTTTGAAAACTTGATCTTTACCCGAAGATATGTGAAAAATATGTCTTCTTGAAAGATCTAGTGCATCCAATATAGGAGATGTTGATTTGATCCAAAATTGATGCTTATAACTTGTTATTACAACTATGAACTAAAAAGTGAAATGCATATAACTTATTTTACAACTATGAACTAAAAGTTAAAATAACATGTAGTAAAAAAATATTAAATAAAATAAATAAAAACTATTGTCCAATTTTGGGGAAGTTTAATTCCTCTAATGCAATTCACAGTTCTTTTCTTTTCTTGGTGAAAGAGGGGAATTCAAATAAATTTCAATGTGCTACATGCATATCCATATTTTTAAAATTTATGTTTTAAAAATCATTTTATTATATAATTTTTGATAAAATATTTAAATTCATGTTTATATACATTGTCAAGTAAAAATGTATTATATAGTCTAAATTTACATAAATATCTTTAATATTAATATTTATTAAATAAAATATTATCCATTGTAACATGTCATAATAAATAAATAAAATGTTTTTACAATGTGGAAATTACCAAGAGGGTAAGGTTTATATACATATATCTTTTTAATGACATTTTTAAACATTAAATACTGAGAGTCAAAATCATTTCTTGTTCCATGGCTCGTTAATTACTTTGTTTATCTGTTAGAATCTTTCTCGTTAAAGTTTATTTGTTTGTACTATGTAATGGCGTCCGTACTATGGTTGAAGCTTGGCCTTGTGTCGTTTGCTTCCATGCTATGGAATTTTGCCTCGCATGAAGCTATTTTCTGTATTTTGGCTCCACAAGTTAATGGATTTCTATAAAAATGAAAATGATTCTTCTTTAATGGGTTAAACATTTACATCAATAATTAAGGACTTTTTACCTATTTCTTAGGTTGAATTTAAAGAAGTTTTTGTGAACTAGGTATCAGAATTTTCCTATTCCTTAAATGAATGACTTATGCTATTCCTTTGTACATTGTAATTTGTTTAAAGATTACATAGTCATGATTTAACGCTACTGGTTTTTCATGGATTGCATAAAGGTTCATGTTAACTTCTTCTTGATGCACAAAATTGTAACATTACTTCCTTTATTTATTTTCTTAAGTTCTACTCTAATAATAAATACTTCAAGCTTCTGGTTTCGGCTCATTCCATTTATTCCAAGAAGTGCCCTATTGTTATGATGTAATAAAGATAATATTTCTTAGTGAATATAATTCTAGTGTTTGGGGTGAAGGATTGTTTCTTCTTTATTCTTTCAATCATAATTATTAGCGGGATGGTCAACAGTTTAGTTTTGTGATGGAATTGTATTACAATAGTCCATTGTTTATAGTTACTTTTCATATTACTACTCTGAAATAAAAGAAATAAAATAAATATTGTGCATGAACTTTGTTATAAAGAAATACTGCAGTTGAATTCCAAAATAAAAGAAGTATTGTACTTGAATTCTGAAATAAAAGAAATACTTGTTAATATCTAGCCTTTTCTCTATAACAAGTACTAACCCAAAAAAATTAGTGACACACAACACTATATTCAGAAATTATTACTATAAAATCTAATATTTCTAGTAGTTCTAGTACCTATCTTCATTCTGTACATATGTTGGGGAAAAACCCTTTAGAGACGACCACTTCTCCCTTCCAAAGAGAATGGTCTTCACAACCAGTTCTCCCCCTGAGCTCTCCCAACTTCTAGGAAATAGGTACAGTGGAGAGGTTACTTCAAAGATTATTCAATGGCATTAAGGTCTCACTTGAACCAACCTGAACTCACAATCTTGATAGGGAATAAATACTTCCACTGGTCCTCACCAACTCAAGAACTTGGCTCTTGGGCAACATCTTGCCTCAACCCATATCTTTGTTCTTACTTCTGTCCACCAGAAATATACCAACCCTCTTTCCTCTCCCTAATTTTCTTTTTTTTTAAATCCTTTGGAAGTAAAAAATAATTGTTTTTCCCCAACTTCCTGGAAGTTAGGAAATCTTGTGGTCATGTCGTGAGTTTTTCCTCTTCAAATAACAAAATCATTCTTTTAAACAATAACAATTTCTTTTCTCTTTTATATAAAAAGTCTTTCCAACTTAATTAGGACCTTAACTAACCTAAAAATATATCAACCTCTGCATGTGGTAATTAATTAATAATTCTAACTATTTTAAAAAAGAAATAAAACCAAAGTAACTTGGGGTGTTTTGTCTCCCCCCACTTATGTGCAACACCATCCTCAGTGTTCTCCCAGTCTTGAAGCAAAGCAGGATAAGTTTGTTGCATAAAGCTTTCATCTTTCCAACTAGCTTCCTCTGGGCTAAAGTGCTTACACTGCACTTTAACTTGGATGATAGCTCGCTTCCACAACATTATTTATATTTGTTCTAGAATACGAAGGGATTCTACAAGGAAGTCTCCATCCGGTTCTACTTGCATCATCCACCATGCACCTGCCACTAATCATATAAATTAAATTAACTTAAAGTTAAACATAAACAAATGTTGTTAACGCTTTATTTACCTGCACATCTTTCCAATTAATGATATGCTTGGGGTCATAAATATATTTTTTTAACAGTGACACATGAAACACATTATGAATTCGTAGGTGGTCGGGTAGAGAAAGTTGGTAAGCTACTGGCCCTATCCTTTCCAAAATCTGAAAATGTCCACAGTAGCGAGGAGCTACCCATGCACTTTAAGGAACTTTTCCTAGCCTTTACTCTCACATAAACATGATCACCCACACGAAACTCTATAAATGTTCCTTTTTTATCATCATATGTGTTTGGTCAATTTAGAGTGTTCTAAATTGCTGTATTAATTGTCAATCCGGGAGTCGTAAACTGTTGAAGTGCGGCACACTATATGTGCAAGATAACCTATTTCTTATTTTTTTGTCATTTTTGAGTTTTTGTTTTGTTTTGGGCTTATTTCTATTAATTCCCTAATGTGAGATGGAAATTCTAAAAGACAAGTATGATATAAATGTTCAAGGCAATGATGTCTTTTAAAATGATTTTCAAAACTTCAAACTTAAAAAAAAAAGTTTTAAAACATGCAATGATGAAACTAATTCCTGAAAGAGAGTGAAAATGTGCCACTATTCTAATTAAACAACAGTGACCTAGTGACCATGAAACCCATTATCCTTGCTGCCATGAAAATATAAGAAAAACTGAACTCAAAGAAATCCAAGAATTGCAAGCAAAGTAAACTAAAAATCACATTACATCAACTCATATTCTGACCCCTCACCATTCGACTCGCTCTGGCTTTAGGAGGTAACCATAAGAAACTTGAGCAATCTGATATCTAATTTGCAGAAAATAAAACTAATATCAAACTACACACTCATACTTCAATCCCTCACCATTCGACTCTCTCTGGCTTTAGGAGGTAATTGAGAATGACATGAGCAATTCAATAACTAACTTGCAGAAAAATAAACTAATATGAAACTACGCATTCATACTTCAATCCTCACCATTCGACTCGCTCTAGCTTTAGAAGGTAACTAAAAATGACATGAGCAATTCAATAACTAACTTGCAGAAAAATAAACTAATATCAAACTACGCATTCATACTTCAATCCCTCACCATTCGACTCGATCTGGCTTTAGGAGGTAACTGAAAATGACATGAGTAATTTAATATCTATCTTGCAGAAGAGTAAATGAGCAAAACTGAAATAAATAACACAGTGTTGGAACTAAAAACTAAAGGAAATGAATCAGCAGAAGGACAAGAATAATTCCATGTCATTAGTCATTAGAAAAATATGTGCAAATGCCCAGGCTGCCTATTGTAATCTGAAACAAAAGCACTGATCAGTTAACAGCATATAAAATGTGAAAAGCTATGGACAGCTATGAAATGTTAATACCATAAGAAATGTGATATATAAACAAGTGAATGATTATGGCATAAGGAACATAAAGAAATAAAGCATGAAACTCTACAGTAATAAACAGACCTCGGCCTATGCAGGGGCCCTCTGCACAATCCTCGGACAATCAACGATCAACCACAAATTGAGCTCAGAAACAGAGTCTTCTCATGTATTAAAATGCAGTCATAACACAGAGATAAAGTTACGGCACAGTGGGTTCGTTTACAGTCAGAATTACATTACCAAAAAGCTAACTAATATGCGTATGAGAACGCATTATTTATACAGAGGATGACAACCATTTTCCTACATTCCACGCTGATAAAAGACACGTAAACAACCACAACTCGAGATTTAGCATTATGGTTGCCGTGAGGATTCAATCTTTGGAGGGTGGCTATTGGATCTGGTTCATGGAGCAGTCCACGGGTGTTAAATTGTCCCCTGAGATCTAGGAACAACCACGCAAAGCTTCACGTGGTGAAAAATAGAGTTTTATCACCGTAGGACTCTTAAGTTGACCACCGCTTTGCCCACCGTTGACTATGGCTTCTTTTAATGAATTCGACTGAGCCAATAGGACTCGGTCCATGTCCACGTCGTTTGCAACTTGCCCATGTGGCTCGATTCACCTGAAGACACCTGCAATATAGACTTTGACAAAACAACTGCGGAAAGTTGGTCTGGCTGCGGAAAGTGACAAGATTCCGCAGCTTATAAACAAAAATCTAGTTCAAATAGCAACACAAACACATAGTCAAGAAACCACATTAAATTCCCTTTTTTTAACTAATATGCAATGATACTGATGACTTAGGAGGTTCAGATGAATGGGAAGAAGCTAGAAAAAGGTGTAGGAAAAATGCAAGTTTGGGGCTCAACATACCCCCACTGTGAAGGTGTTGCATGTCCTCATGCAACCACAATTTGGACTATCTCCCCTTCAAATCATATGTTCTGAAGCTTTTGCCAGTACATCCAGCCCTCTTCCTCTCTTTCTTGGTGTTGCTAACATCCTGGGCGTCTTCATCAAGCATCTGAATTTAAGATTAACCAGTGCTCTACTTATCTTCTTGCATTTCTTCTTCAATTTTCTATTCTTTTTGTGCCATAGTCCCAGGTGTAACATAGTGTTGTCATGGATGATCTTGTCCAGTCTTCTCTGCTCTTTGAGTGCTTCATTTTCATTTTTAATATGTCGATTTAAAACCTCCAACTCAAAGATTTCTTGTTTCAACGATTGGACTAGGGCTTCTTGTGCTATGTGAGGCTGAGTGGATGAAGTGTTGGGACCTGTGGTTGTTCTTTCTAAGGATTCTATGTAATCATACACCTATTGCTGCCTTGGATCTGTTTCGGGTGTCGTTTTCCTGGGGCTGTCCCCAAAATGCTGTGGAGGAGAATTGACTTCAAATTCTGGCCGAAAAGGACTCATGTCATCATCTTGAGGACTAGTTTCAACATTTGGCTGAGAATGAGGTGGACTACTGCATTCCTTCTCCCAAATCAACAAAATGGGGTCCTTTCGTTTGTGACTTTCTCCATTTTCCCTTAAGCCCACTGCTTCTTCTTACATATTACGGACTACTGTCTTTTTCCTTCCGTTTTCCTTTCCCTTTCTTTTTGGCCATAGCTGACTGTTCCTGAAGGTGAACTAAACTCTCAGACAATACTTGATGGTCTTCTTCTAAGGAAGGGGTTTGATGCACAGCCTCAATGCTTCTTTTCTCCTTTGATTTTGTTGGCTTTTTACCCTCAGTCTCTTCCTTCCTCCTTTTAGACAATCTTTCTTCTCTACTAGTTTTCTCAACTGTGTTAGTAGGAGTCTTTTCCTTCCCCCTTTTAGACAGTCTTTCTTCTCTACTAGTTCTCTCAACTGTTTTAGTAGGAGGGCTTTGAGTTTTATCATCTGTTCTTTTTCTTCTACTTCTTTTTGATGTACTGTCTTCAGGGGTTTCTTGGGGTTCTTCAAATAAATTTTTAATTAAAAATTTCTCCCAAGTATCCCTTTTCTCCTTTAATTGTTTTTCTATCAGGATTTCACAAGACCATGGTGATACAAATGTGGTTCTACGTCCCCCAGATGCTTTTGGACGGTTATAGACATCTTCTTCAAACTGGGTCACGTAAGATCACTCTCCAAGCTTCACCACCAATGCTCCAGTTCTTAAACCAGCATTCACCTCCCTGGGGAAGTTCTGTGGCAGCTGCTATTGATGCTTCAGTTACTGTGAATTTTAGGTCTCCAATTTCCACCTCTAGTCCGTCAAAAGACCTTGCAAAGGTCTTTGTAACCTCCCTATGGTAGCCTTTGAATTTCTGGATAAAACATAACCACCTGGCCTTCTTCAATATATCTTTCACTTGTGGATATCCTTCAATAAATTTGGGTCCCTCTGGTTCTGCCCTCAACAGCCGTCCCATCCTTCCTTTCGTTCTTTAAAACTTGTCTGAATTAGCAGAGATGGTCAGGGTTTATGAAGGAGACCAGCAACTGTAAGCGGATATCAGAGAATAGGTACACGGAATGAAGCAGAACAGAGAACAAAATGGGGTGAAGGCTTATGTCAGCACGGTGGAAATGAAGCCGTGAGGTCAATAGGATAGTAGGGGGAGAAAGTGCATCCGGCAGTTTTTAAAATTGGGTGGCTGTAGAATAGGCGCAAGCACATTTATAAAATGGCTGCAGATTTTGTGTGGTTGAAAGAAGCCGTAGTCAAATCAACCACGATTCATAATGACAAATGGTGTGCGAGAATATTTCCAAACTTGAGTAAAATCCGGGAATTAATCATAAGACCGTTGGAAAATAAATGCATGGTTCATGGAGGAACGACATGGAATGAAATGGTTATAGAGGTGATTTCGTTTAGTCATTGCATATAGTTGAGCTCGTGATTTAATAACTATGCAAAAATGTGTTAGAATGCCATTTGAAATAAGGTTTTGTTCATACCTTGGAATTCTTGTCATTTTTCCTTAGTCTTCAATCAGTTGCTCCTTGTTGGTGCTTTCGAATGCCTTATGTCTTCATAATATATCCTCATACCTACATTTGATTTCATAATTGTTGAACTAACATCTGACTGTAATTTTTATTTTTTTTTAAAAACAGAGTGTTGGCTGCAGAAACCCAACTGGCTGCGGAATCATTGAGCAGCTGCGGAAACTAACTTTAGCTATGGAAACTGACCTTAGCTGCGGAAACTGACCCAACAAGCTTATAATTGAATGAGATGTTTAAATGATGACTGTCTGGATGGAAAATGGTCATAAAAACTTTTATTAATGGAATGAAATGAATGAAATGGAGTTGAAATGAAGTGATGTGGAATGGAAATGAGATGGAGTGGAATGAGAATGAGGTGGAATGGAATGAAAAATAAAAATAAAAAATTGGAAAATATAGTGTCAGGAATTCCTGATTTTCGCCCTACATTTTCGGTATAAAGCTGCCAATCAGTGATTGGTTTTCAAGCTTATACAAAATTTTATTTTATTTTATTTTTATTTTATTTTTTTTGACAGAAAATAACAAAGGCTAGGCTGGTGGAGAAGAAGGATTCTTCTTCACCATCCCTATTGCATAATTATCTTGAAACACTCTGACAAATTCCTCTTTTGAGAGTGGCTTATGATAGATCTTTAATCTATGACCATTCACAATAAGAGGAATTTGAGATTCATCAATGGTCTTGATTCTTACCGCTCCATTGCTAAAGACTTTGTCAATCTCATATGGCCCAAGCCAATGAGTCTGAAATTTGCCTTTAAAGTCTTTAAACTTAGAATCAATAGCAATGCCTAGTCTCCTTCTTGAAACTTTTTCTCTTTGATGTATTTGTCATGCCACTTAGCTCTTTGATATTGAACTAGATCAGTTCTTAGGGTTGCTTCTTGTCTGCTCTCATCTAGCTCATTCAACTACTCCATTCTATGCTTTTGGGCTTCTGATGGATCCATCCCCTACTGAATTGCCATCTTGAAGGTTTTGACTTGGAACTCAATGGGGAGCAGGACTTCTTTCCCATAAACAAGTTCATAGGGGGAACGTCTTGTTGTATTTCTCCATGTAGTTCTGTAGGCCCACAAAGCTTCAGGAAGCCTTTCTGCCCAATCTCTTCTGTGTAGATGAAAAATTTTGTTAATGATGCTTTCAATAACTTTTTTTGTAGACTCCACTTGGCCATTTGCTTGGGGATGGTAAGGAGTAGATTTCATGTGCTTGATTTTGTATTCTTCCATCAGCTTCTCCACCATGTTGGATGTAAATTGACTTCCTTGATCTATCACAATTTCTCTTGGGACACCAAAGCGAGTAAAAATATCTTCATAAAGAAAACTAACAACTAAATTTTCAGTAGCAGAAAGTAATGCTTTGGCTTCTATCCATTTAGTGACATAATCAGTACATACCAATATATACTTCTTTTGTTTAGATGGTTGATTAATAGGTCCAATGAAATCTAACGCCCATTTTTCAAAGGGTTCGATGAGTACCTGTGGCTGTAATGGCATTTCATTTGAAAGAGTCGGTTTCCCTACTCTTTGGCAGCTGTCACACCTTTTGACATATTCTTTTGTATCTTTGAAGAGGGAAGGCCAATGATATCCTAAAGAAAGGATTTTATAGGCTGTCCTTTTGTCAGCAAAGTGTCCACTGCATGGTTCATCATGACATGCCTTGAGGATGTCAGGTATTTCATCTTCCCTAACACATCTTCTAATCACAAAATTTGGCCCTGTTTTAAACAATTCGTTAGAAATCCATAAATATTTTGAACTCTCCTTAATAGTATTTCTTCTTTCACTAGGAAATAGATGTGGAGGTAGTTTCCCTGTATCCAAATAGTTAGCAATATCTGCATACCAAGGAGTCTTAGTAGTTACTGCAAACAAATATTCATCAGGAAACTTATCCTCTACACGAGAATCTTCTTTAGTATTTTGGATCCTAGACAAGAAATCAGCTACTGTATTTTGTTTCCCTGGTCTATCCAACATAGTAATATTGAATTCTTGTAATAGTAAGAGCCATCTTATAACTCTGCCATTAGTAACAGGTTTGTTCATTAGATATCTAATAGGAGAATGATCAGTATGGATAAAAGTTTCATAGCCTGTTACATAATGTCTAAACTTATTGATTGCATGAACAACAGTTAAGAACTCTTTTTCAGTCACAGTATAATTCAACTCAGTGGGAGTCAAATTTTTACTGGTATAATAAATGGCATAAAGAACTAAATCCTTTTGACCCAACATGGCTCCTAGAGCTGTATCTAAGGCATCTGTAGAAATATGGAAAGGGAGTTTCCAATTTGGTCCTCTCAAGATAGGTGCTTTAGATATTCTTGTTTTCAAAGTGTCAAAGGCTTTTTGGCAATCAGGATCCCATTTGAATTCACAGTCTTTTGTAAGCAGTTTGAAGAGTGGAGATGCTATTTTAGTGAAGTTTTCTATAAATCTTCTATAGTATCTAGTAAATCCTAGAAAACTTCTAACATCTCTTTGACAATTTGGAATAGGCAACTTGGAGATGACTTCAACTTTTGATCTATCAACTTTAATCCCATCTCCTGAAATGTGATGTCCCAAAACAATACCTTCAGTAAACATCATAAAACATTTTTCATCACTTAATGAAATATTTTTCTTTACATTTTATAAGTACTTTTTCCAAATTCTCTAGTGCTTCTTCAAATGAGTCACCATAAACTGTAAAATCATCCATATAGACCTCTACGAAATCATGGATTAGATTAGAAAAAATTCCTAGTACTGCTCTTTGGAATGTTGTGGGTGCATTACATGATCCAAAAGGAAGCACTCGGTAAGCAAAAGTTCCCCATGGAAAAGTAAATGTGGTCTTATCTTGATCTTCAGGTGCTACCTAAATTTGATTATAGCCACTAAAACCATCCAAGAATGAGAAGTACTTTTTGCCTGCTAGTGTATCTAATACCTGATCGATAAAGGAAAAAGGAAAGTGATCCTTCAAGGTTGCTTTATTCAATTCCTTGTAATCAATGCATACTCTCCATTTACGATTCTTTTTAGGTACTATAACCAAAGGAGAAACCCATCGGCTATCTGAAATTGGATAAATGAAGTTTACATTCAGTAGTTTTTGGAGCTCTTCTTTCACTATCTCCCTAAGGTTTGGATTCATCCTTCTCTGAGGTTGTCTAATTGGTCTACTATTTTCCTCGATGTAGATATAATGAATACAAGTCTTAGGGTCAATACCTTTCATATCAATATATTCCCATGCAATTGCAGTAGAATGTTTTTGTAAGATTTTGGTTAGCTCTCCCTGTTGTGATTTTTCCAAGTTTTTGTTGATATTCAATGTTTTACCCGGAAAAATTTCAATGGTGGAACTACCAAACTCTTCCATAGAGTAAAGAGACATTTGTCTAGATGATAGATACTCAATGTCAGAATCCAATTGAAATTGTGTGTGGTCATATTCTAAAGATATTTCAAAATTTTCTAATGTGTTCAGAATTTGACTATCTCCACTGATTTCAAAAATGGTAAAGACAGGTTGTATAGTGTCCTCATCATCGACCCATTCATTATCTCCTACTTCTGTAATTGCTTTTGCTAGAGGATACAAATTGAATTTATTTGTCGAATTACCATCAGAAATGTACATATCCCCAGATCTACAACTAATGAAAGCATCAGTTGTGGCTAGCCAAGGTCTTCCTAGAATGTGTGGGTGCCCTCCTAGATTACTCTTGGAGTCAAAATCATGAAATCTACTGGATATTCCCAAGAATCTAAGGAGACTGAAATATATTCTAATACACCATCTAGTTTGATTATAGATCGATTTGCAAGTTGCAGTAAGGTGGGTGTAAAAAGAAGATTAGGAAGTTTTAGTTGTTCCATAGTCTGTCTACTCATAATGTTGATAGCAGCCCCTATGTCAATCAAAGTATTTGGAATTTCTACCCCATTGATATGTGTCTTGACAATTGGACTACCGGGATCTACATACTTCTGCATGGTAATTTTTCCCATCATGATATCTGCAATTTTTCCTACCAGGTGGATTCTTCTTGTATCTCTTGGTTTCCTTCCTGGTCTTTTGAGACTCAACTACTTTATTGTTTTTGCTAGAATAGGAATCTCTCTAATTGCTTGTAGCAAGGGAATCTTGATACAGACATTCTTTAATTCATCCAGGAAATCATAGTCAGGCAACAAGATTTGTTTTTCCACTCCTTTGTCAATTTGTAACCTTTCGGGAAAAGGAGGTGTGGATGAAGATGCAAGTTGCTCAACTATAGGAGTTGTGGGGGTTGACTCTTTTTCTTTTTCTTTTTGAGTGTTTGGGTTTTGAAGAGATGCTTCAGAAGCTTTATTGGCTTCAAGAGAATCTTCCTCAGAAATACTTTGCTTTTGAACATCTATAGAAGGTTTTTCTAAAACTCTACCAGATCTGAGTTGTACATCATTGAGAGGAACAAGCATATAGGTAGGAAATTGTTGTCCTTCTACCATGTAAGCATTTTGAGGATTTTTATTATTGGGATTTGGCAATGGCTGGGAAGGTAGTTGATTCGCTTTTTCTTGGAATGGAAGCAAGAATTGAGAATTTTGTTGAGGAGTTTGTTGTTGTTGTGGGAATGGTAATGAAAGTTGTGGATTTTGATTTGGAGGTTGTGGAGCTTGTTGATTTGGAAAGGATGGAGGATATTGATAAAATTTAGCAAATCTCCCATAAAGATTTTGTATACCTTGTACCCAAGATTGATATGGATTTTGAGATTGGGGCCAAGGTTGTTGCCAAGGATTCCAATTTGGCGGGGGTTGAAAGTTCATATGATTATTGAACCCTTGATTTTCTTTCCCCTGCCATGGTCTCCTTGTAATAAAACAGAGAGATTCTACTAAATTTGGATCTTCTTGAAAGACAGCTTTGAGGCCAGGAATTGAAGGACAATCCTTGGTCTCATGGCTTTCCGAGCAAATCATACATGTTTCTACAACTTTTGCATCCAAGGGACATTCCCTTAGAGCATGTTTCTTCCTACATTTTGGAAAAAAGATGGCCAAAGCTTTAGCTTCTGATTTCTGCTTGTTTTGTATTTTAAGGGTGTCTAGTTGCTCACTAAGGCTCCCTAAAATATCAGTTTTGAACTCATCAAGCATATTTCCAATCTCTGCCCTACTTACTGAACTGGTTGCAGATTTGTTTTCTCTAATCAAAGAAGGATCTCTAGGCCCTTTTGCAGTTTTAGATTTTCCTCTTGAGAGATGGACACATAGTTCGGCTATGTCATGAAGTGGAAGTTGAGAGATATCTCCCTTTCCCATCATTTTTAAAATGTCTATCCATTCATCTCTAATGGATTTCAATAGAAGGGCTTTCAAGGTTTCCTCATCTAGATTACTCATTTTTGCTCTCTTTAAGTTGTATTGAAATATTTTGAGTAGATCCTCCAAGTTTTCATCTTCCTTTTGCATCATCTTGAATACCTAATCCTTATGATTAGTGGGCATGCAATAGTCCAGGTATCTATCCAAAAATGTTTGTTTCACATCATTCCAACTATTAATAGACTAAGTGGCTAGGCCCATGAACCATTTCAAAGCAGCTCCTTTTAATGTTTAAGGAAACAGTTTGAGTTTTTGAGAGTCTTCCATATAATCATAGGTTCGACACAAGACTTCAAACTCAAATAGAAATGTTTTGGGATCCTCACTTCTCAACCCATGAAATTTTGGAAGGACAGATGGTGAAATGTTTTTCATTGTTGTATGGGTTTCCTCATCAGCTATAGGGAATCCAAATGAGTTATTCCCATCCCTATTTCCTCCGTTGTTACCTCTTCCTCCTCCATTTCCTCTTCCATTGTTTCCTCTTCCTCTACCTCTACCTCTACCTCCAAATCCATCTACTACTTCCTCTATCATGATAATTTATTCAGAGTCCTCAGAGTCCTCTGGTTCTTCTATTAAGGGAGGATGAGAGGGAGTTTCTTCCTTCTCTTCTTAAGGTGATTCTACTTCTTGAATTACAATATGTTCTCCTGTAGAAGTAAAGAAAGGGTCTTCCTCTAAATGAGATTTGGTAGATGGTGTAGGAGATCCTCTAATTCAGCTACTCCTTGAATTCTAGGAATCTTAAGGCTAGGGGTAGATGGTGGTGAATCTTTTCTATGCCTTGAAGAAGATGGAGTTGTGAAAATCGAACTCTTGGCTCTAGCTATAAACCTTCCCCTAGAATCTCTTGCTCTATGCATGTCACTTTTTTTTATTTTCAAGTTGGGCTAATAATTCTCTTTATGATCTTCCAAGTCACACTGTGTGCAAGAAGAGAGCATACTTAAGAAATAATTGAACCAACAACTCTCTTTTCTGATCCTCCAGATCACACTAAGTGCAAGAGGAGAGCATGCTTCAAGAAGTTATCAATTTTTCTTTTCTTTTTATTGTTTTTTTTTAGGAAATTGGCTACCTAGTTACACTCCCCCAGCAATGGCACCAAAATTTTTGGTCAATTCAGAGTGTCATAAATTGTTGTATTAATTGTCAATCTGGGAGTCGTAAACTGTTGAAGTGCGGCGCATTATATGTGCAAGATAACCTATTTCTTATTTTTTTGTCGTTTTTGAGTTTTTGTTTTGTTTTGCGTTTATTTCTGTTAATTCCCTAATGTGAGATGGAAATTTTAAAAGACAAGTATGATATAAATGTTCAAGGAAATGATGTCTTTTAAAATGATTTTCAAAACTTCAAACTTTCTAAAAACATGCGATGATGAAACTAATTCTTGAAAAGAGAGTGAAGAAGTGCCACTATTCTAATTAAACAATGGTGAGCTAGTGACCATGAAACCCATTATCATTGCTGCCATGAAAATATAAGAAAAATTGAACTCAAATAAATCTAAGAATTGCAAGCAAAGTAAACTAAAATCACATAACATCAACTCATATTCTGACCCCTCACGATTCGACTTGCTCTGGCTTTAGGAGGTAATCATAAACAACTTGAGCAATCTGATATCTAATTTGCAGAAAATAAAACTAATATCAAACTACAGACTTCATACTTCAATCCCTCACCATTCGACTCGCTCTGGCTTTAGGCGGTAACTGAGAATTTCATGAGCAATTCAATAACTAACTTGTAGAAAAATAAACTAATATCAAACTACACACTTCATACTTCAATCCCTCACCATTCGACTCGCTCTGGCTTTAGGAGGTAACTGAGAATGTCATGAGCAATTCGATAACTAACTTGCAGAAAAATAAACTAATATCAAACTACACACTTCAAACTTCAATCCCTCACCATTCGACTCGCTCTGGCTTTAGGAGGTAACTGTGAATGTCATGAGCAATTCAATAACTAACTTGTAGAAAAGTAAATGAGAAAAACTGAAATAAATAAGACAATGTTGGAACTAAAAACTAAAGGAAATGAAAATCAACAGAAGGACAAGAATGATTCCATGTCATTAGTCATTAGAAAAATATGTGCTACCCGGGCTTCCTATTATGATCTGAAACAAAAGCACTGATCAGTTAACAGTATATAAAATGTGAAAAACTATGGACAACTATCAAGAATTAACAACATAAGAACTGTGATGTATATACAAGTGAATGATTATGACATAAGAACATAAAGAAATGAAACATGAAACTAATAGTAATAAACAAGACCTCAACCTGTGCAGGGGCCCCTCTGCACAATCCTCAGACAGTCAACGATCAACCACCAATTGAGCTAAAAAACAGAGACTTCTCATGTATTAAAATGCAGTCACAACACAGTGATAAAGTTACGTTACAATGGGTTCCAGTACAGTCAAAATTACATTATCAAAAAGCTAACTAATATGCATATGAGAACGCATTATTTATAATAGAGGATAATATAACTATTTTCCTACATTCGGTGTTGATACAAGACATGTAAACAACCACATCCGAGCTTTAGCACTATGGCTACCGTGAGGATTCAATCTTTGGAAGGTGGCTATTGGATCCGGTTAATGGAGCATTCCACAGGTGTTAAATTGTCCCCCGAGATCTAGGCACAACCACGCAAAGCTTCACATGGTGAAAAATAGAGTTTTATCACCGTAGGACTCTTGAGTTGACCACCATTTTTCCCACCATTGACTGTGGCCTTTTCTGATGAATTCAACTGAGCCAATAGGACTCGGTCCATGTCCACATTGGTTGCAACTTGCCCATGTGGTTCGATTCGCCTAAAGACACCTGCAACATAGACTTTGAAAAAACAGCTGCGGAAACTTGGGCTGGATACGGAAAGTGACAAGATTCCGCAGCTTATAAACAAAAATCTAGTTCAAATAACAACACAAACACATAGTCAAGAAACCACTTTAAATGCCCTTTTTTAAACTATTATGCAATGATACTGATAATTAGGAGGTTCAGATGAATCGAAAGAAGTTAGAAAAAGGTGTAGGAAAGATGCAGTTTTGGGACTCAACACATGAATCAACCGAAATCATGATATCTTCTGACTTCCCTAGTGGTTTTACTATATATCGATCTACCAGTTATAACATTGTAGGTGTATCTTTCAAGTTACGAATTCCTAATGCATGCATGGTTTCAGCAGTGATGACATTTATGGCTGTTCCCAAATCTACCAGTACATTTGGAATTTCCACCCCATTATTGTGCACAGTCAAAATTGGGTTCCCAGGATCCCCATACTTTACAGGCATGAACCTTCCCATCATGAAATATGATAGTTTCCCCATTACGTGAATGGTGAGCGAGTCTCTTGATTTATTTTTAGGCTTCTTACCACAGTATTCCCAAAGCATTTTCATATATATAGGTAGGTCCTTCATGGCTTGTAGCAGTGGAAGATTGACAAATAAATTTTGTAACTCCCTTAACAGGTCAAAATTAGTTTGAGGGGTTGGTTTACTCACAACCAACCTTTCTGGATAGGGAAGTTCAACTTGGTGTTTTTTAGTAACTGACAATTGAGGAGGTGTATGATTTTTGTTAACTCGGTTTGCTTCCTCTCCCACTATTTCTAGTCCCTTCTCCTCACTGTAAATTTGTTCAATGATAACTGGTGAAGACTAAGCACCTACGATCCACCCAGATCGTAAATGCATCTCAAAGAATTCTAAAATGGAGATGTTGTATGAAGGCAGGTTGAGGGTGTCCACTTGTTGAGCCCCTTTATTTTTAATATTTGGATTGGGTTGGATAGGGAGTTGTGGACGAACAAGTTGATTACCAGGGAGCACATTATAGGGCAATTGAAGTTCCTGTTGTGGCATTGACTAGGAAAACTGACCAGGAGGGGAAGGTCCCTGCCAGTTTGGAGCCTACGAGGAGCTTAAACTAGCTTGAGGAGCCCACTACTACCAAGGTGGAAACTGGTATTAGGGCCACATGGGCAGATAAGGCATAATCTCGAGACCCATATTAAAATTGCTAAAACACTAAGATGGGTCTGGAAACATACCTTGATTTCCCATTGATGGTTGAGGTTGCCATGGCTTTTTAGGTCCCATAAAGTACAAATGCTCCATATCTTTGCCTTTCCTTTGAAAAACCACTTTTAGCCTTGGCAAGGATGGGCATGAACTTGCCACATGTATCAGTTCACAGATTGCACACTCCTCAATAGATTTTAATGGACATTCCCTCTGTGAGTGTTTCTTCCTACATGTGGGGCAAACTATGGCCATAGTTCTTTCCAATTCTAGTTGTTTCTATTTTACATGCAGTCTATCTATGTGTTCAGACAAGGTACTTAGGATATCAGTGCTCAGCCTGTCCAAGAGGTTCCCAATTTCTGCTTGTGTAACACCTCCGCCAGATACCTTCGTTGATTGAATCCCTTGTTTATTTCTTGCAACTCCTCTTGAGCACTAAATACACAACTCATAGATGGTATCAAAGTCCTCCTTTGATATATCTCCCTTTCTGACTATATTCAACAATTCCAAGGAGTCTTCTTGGAAGGCCCGGAGAAGGATAATTTTCAAAATGTCTTTATCCAGGTCAGAGTGACCTGACCTTTGCAATGTCTATTTAAAGCGTTCCACTTAGTCCTCCATATTTTCGTCTTCTTTCTGTGTAAATTTAAAAAGTTCTTCTTTAATATCTCGTGATTTACAGTAGTCTTGGTATTTCTCTAAGAAAGCACTTATCATTGCCTCCCATGTGGTGATAGACCTTCCCTCAAGACCCATAAACCATTGCAAGGCTATCCCTTTTAGCATAGTAGGGAAGATTTTCAATTTCTGCGCATTCGTTATATAATCATACCCTTGACACACAATGTCAAATTCAAACAAAAACATGTCAAGGTCTTCTGATGTAAGCCCATGGAAACTAGGTAAAGTTGTTAAAGGGATGGGCTTTGTTGGTGCACGAGTCCCCAAATCCCCAATTGGAAAGTCAATAGTAGAGGTTATAGGTTCCATGAATATCCTCCAATAATCACTAGGTGTTGGGTGTGGAGCCTGATTATCTTCTATATTCAAAAGTACCGCCACTTTGGACCCCAGTTCAAAATGGGGGCGGCAACGCCGCCCGTAAAATATTCGCTGCAGGGGGGGTCCAGGGGGGGGCGGCTGCGACCTTTGGGAGCCCCC